>JAQLOL010000022.1:4403183-4420420 GCA_029783665.1 Naso thynnoides | reverse complement strand
CTGTTAAATTTATCCTTAAATACAAACACTTTTTCTTTAAAAGGCGTTTAATATAGTGTTAGAAAAAAAAAGTGTGTGTGTGTGTGTGTGTGTGTGTGTGTGTGTGTGTGTGTGTGTGCTTGTAGAATGTGGTTTGTGGACCTGGCAGGAAGTGAGAGGGCATCAGATACCAAAGAACCAAACAGGCAGAGTCGTATGGAGGGTGCTGAGATCAACCAAAGTCTGTTGGCTGTGAGCTATACACCCACTCAAAGACTGTACATAAAATCAATGGAATTTGTGAGGTTATAGAGGTGGAAATTTGTTTCTTATTTGTAAATGTTTTTCTTTCTTTCAGCTTAAAGAATGTATTCGGTCCCTTGATCAAGAACAGTCACACACACCGTTCAGACAGAGCAAACTTACACAGGTAATTAGATGTTTAAAACTTGCCGACTTTTAGTGGTTCTGTTTTACGTGAAACAAAATGTCTTATTTTTTTGTCCCGTTTGATTAGTAAACCATCCTGTGTTTGGATTTCATTGTTCTCATTCTAGGTTTTGAAAGACTCATTTGTTGGGTACTCAATGACATGCATGATTGCCAACATTTCACCTGGTCACGCAGCAACTGAACACACGCTGAATACACTAAGATATGCAGATCGGTGAGTATGTGTGTGTGTGTGCGCGCTAATATGTTTCAAATATGTAATACATGATATTTGTTTCTGCAATTTTTTTTTCTCAGAGCATCAGCAACTCTTATTTTTCAATGTGACATTTATTTAATTCTTTCATAGAGTGAAGGAGTTGAGAAGACAGGGAGGACTCAAAGAAGGAAGAGGAGGCAAGACAATACCCTCCCCCAGACATAATCTTTTCAAGAGCAACAGCAGCACCAGATGCAACAATGACGGCACCCGACAAAAAAGTCCCCCAAAAAAGCCAAAGTTAAGGAGACAAAGAGAGGCTTTTGGTCCCACCACACCTACCTCGAATTTAGTCACAAGGGATGCAGTTCTTTGTTCCACACCAAAGAACAGCAATAGGAGAGAACAAACAAATATGAGAACAAGAAAGGGGCTTGGGCTTGAACAAATTTCACCAATTAGAGGTTTGCTGGAAACAGATGTTAAGAGGGAGAGAATGGAGAGAATAGGTGGGAGTGAATGCAGAAGAGGAGAAATTTATGGAGGAACCGACAGTTCAGCTCACTCAGCTGATAATCCAAACATCACGGCAGAGCTGGATTTGGCAGAAGCAACAGATGAACAGCTTCACCTCTTGGAGGTACAGAGAGTATCTGGATTCTACCACAGAGGAAAGGAAAACCAGCAAAGCGCTTGGAAGAGGGGGAGAGAGGGAGAAAGAAGATGGACAGAACCAAAAAGACAAGTGGATAGCAATAGAGACACATACAGTGAAGGAGAAAGGCTAAGGGAAAAAGATTTACAAAAGGCCGGTGAAAGGGATAAGGAGAGGGAGAGGCATCTGAGACAGTATCACCATCAGCTGCAGCAGTTTATTCCCTCATCTGCTTCCTCAGCTGACCATCTCTTCCCACCCTCTACATCTTCTTCTTTTTCTCTCTCTAATCAGACCTCTCTGTCTTCTTCTGTCTCACAGTTTCCATGTTCTTCTCTACAACAATCTTCCAGCTTTTCAGTTTCTGCTCTTACGTCTCTTGGTTTGGAAAAGGTTTTAAATGCAGACAGAGCCAGTGTTAAGGTTGTAACTGACGGTAGCAGAGGAGAGTTATCTTCTTTCCCCACTGGAGACGCTTACTTGCAAACTGAAACCTCTCCAGGCTACAGTAACAACAAGGATAATAATGCTCATGTTGATTCAGGTGGTGGTGAAAATTGGAGGGTATTTCGAAAGAGAACAGAGCCAGGATTTGGACAAGATAGAGGTACAAGTGAAAAGCAGAGGTCACTTAAGGCAACAGGTGAAGGAGAGGGAAGAGTAGGGAGGGAAGACTGGAGGCTTCTTGGGAGGGAAAGAGGAGCAGAGAGGAGGAGGGCTTGGATGGCAACAACAGAGACAGAACAGGCAGACAGGATGACAGGTGCAAGGCTTGCTGTAGAAGCACTTGTGTCTTACACGTGTGATTCAGAAGTGGGTGGGGCAGGACTACATGCCTCAGATGTCCAAACTGATAGAGTGTGGAATACAGAGGAGCAAGAAGAAGCTGATGGCTACGCTTTGATGTCCACTCACGTCAAAAATGAAGGCAACAGCCTCTTTAACTGCTCTCCTGTTGAGTCACCGCATCAACGAGCTCCAGCAGAGCGACCCCTCTCCCCAGGCTGTGAACGTACCAGTGCACATCTGTCCCCTAATAAACTCAGTGGTCACTCTTTTGAATTAAAACATACCAGAAGCACCTCACACATCCTGCCCCTACCATTGCAAAATGCCCAACAGGTGTTGCCACCAAGCCGAGAGATGGAACCATCATTTGCTGCTGATGCCAAAAGAGCGTTTCCAAAAGCTCTATCTGCAACAGTAACTCCCTCTATTCCCATCTCACTGAACGGATGCAAAATGCCTGCTGAGCCCCTTCACATTTTATCTGAAAATGCAGCTCACACTCAGGCACACAGCCATCCAGAGGCCAAAGACAAAACGTCCATTTTACCTCCAGAAGAGACTTCTACAGATTCTTGCAGCTCCATCATGGACCACCTCAGCATCTCTTTGCTTCAAGTGGACCAACAGGTGGCCACAGCCTCATTCTTTCAAGGAGAAGAGAACAATACCTCAGTCTTTTTATTTAAGAATGATAAGGGAGTAGAAGAGAGAAAGGAAATGAAAAAAGAGTGTCTCACCTGTGGAGAGATAGCAGGGAAAGTTGCAGAGAACGGGGATGTAGAAGTTCAACTGTCTGTTTTCGAGCTATCACAGGAAAAAACCAACTGCCCTCCCACCTCTGTGTGTTTTGCCTCAAACAATCGTTGTGGGATAGGTAAGTGTGAGTTCTCAGCACGTGTATAACCTAGGGCTTAAAAATGGGTATATGAACTTTTTTTTTCTTGCCTAGGTGTGAGGAAGCCTCTCATCCCTGAGCTTATGCCACTCACTCCCCAGGACCAAGACAGCAATCAGAAACCCCAAACAACATCCGTTATTGAAGTCCTGAAAAATAACGCCCCTGAGTCCCCACTTCAACCCTCTGCTTCTACAGAAACTTCTGTCATGCAGTCCGGCTTATACTCTGTCCAGCACTCGGGGAGGACTGGCTCAATCAGCACACAGAATCTACTAACAAGTGACGCCACTCAAACGCCAGCAGATTACGCACACAAGATGCATAAGAAACTTGATTTTTCCTTTTCACTGCCACAATCAGGAAGTGTCTGTGGCCAGATGAATACATTGCCAACGCAGTGTCAAACTGTGAATCCAGGTCATTCCAGTGACTCAAGCATCTCACTTCAGTCTAACAGCCATACAGAATCAGATAGTAAAGAAATCACAGGCTATCTTCAAAGTAGACCCATAATCCATCTGTCTACGCTGGAAGACTTGTATCACAGCCAGTAAGTATAGAAATACACAAAATCTCACAATTTTGCCCACACAATCATCCTAAATGAGTGAATTATATCAGGCCTCTGTCCATTATAATGAACCAAAAAAACTAGTAGGCTAGTATTACTACATCTTCAAATAATGATAATATCCAATTAATTAGTTTGGTTACCTGCTAATCGTGCAGACACAATGCAAAAATTACACATATTTCTTAATTTACAAATTGAGAGAGTAATCTCAACTGAGGTTATTAGTTTGAAGAAATATTTATTTTTCTTTTAGGTGGCGTGTTGTGCAGGCCAATTGGGAGCAGCTAGAAGAGATGGAAACTTTATGTCGCCAGGAGGGGATACTTTTAAGCCAACAACCTGATATGGTCAGAATAACTCAAACCCACATTTGTTTGCTAAGCTTCTTCCTTTTTGTACGTTTAAAATTGATCACAAACTGCTGTCTGTTGTCACTGACTTTCTGTCTCTACCTTAACAGGCATTTGGGGAGTATGTCCACAAGCTGGGGGAGATCTTGGGGAGAAAGTCTAAGTGTGTCAACAGCATGATAGCTCAGCTGCAGCCATATCTTAAGACTGGTCATTCTAACCAACAACACAACAAAGGAGAGGATCATCATGATCAAATTATGTAAACTAGTTTATAAAGGACAGTTCTCATTTTAAAATGCAGCCTGTACACAGATACATAAACAGCACAAGTCTATGTTAGTTTTTTTTAAATGTTCAAATGGCTATAGGAGTCAGCTGTTTTCATACAGTGCAGATTGATGTGTTTGTGTGTCTATGTAGTTGTTTTTTACATGCAGGTGTGAAGTTGTTTTTCCTTTAGTCCTGCTCATATGCTGATTCAGATGCAATGATATGACATGAAATGTATGCATATTTATTTCTTTGAATTTTAATTTGCTATGTTCTTTTTAGGATGGAAATGTATGGAAAGTTGTTTGACTGGTATTACAAACTAAGTTGTGTTTTTTTGTGTGTTTTTAAATTCTGCTATTATGTATACAATCCATCAGGTTTGTACTTTTACAAACTCAGTCTTGGTTGTCTTTCGTCTGGTATCAAACTGATAACTTTTCCATAGCTTTTGTCTGTCTTGTTTTTTTGTTTTTCTTGGTCTTGAAAACCACTAATCTTAAATTTTTCCCTCGAACATCTGGAATTTGAGTGCTTTATCTTCGATATATATGTCCTTGACTAAAACAGTCATATGGGATGATAATACCCTAAACCAAATAAAAAATAATATTTTAATAACCTGCAAAAATGTGGACACAGATTGTCTACTGAATTGTTTAGGTGGCAGGTGGCAAACGGTCAACTTTCAAAAAAATACAAAAATTCTTTTAGGTTTCTGTTGAAAGATTGTGATACCTGTAAAGCAATAGAGACTTATGGTTTACTTATATTTGATTGTCATCTAGGCCCTAAGTCAGTGTGGCTGCGGTTTCTCAAACATAGTCCCAAAAGTTTGTTATTGAATAAAAATGCTTGATGACGGGGTGATGGTGTTCTTTCTTGTGACATATTTATTTTAGGCAGGAGGCCAAGTGGTGATTATTTTCTGTGTGGCATATTGTGCAGATCTAGGCTATCTTGTTTTTTATTTAGGCTATCAAAATTACTATCCCTTTTATTATGAAAATGTAAGCTCTGGGTAGTCTAGGCCTATATCACGCAAAGAACTGGGGCAAATGAAAATAAAAGAGGCGAACCCAGTCAAAGCACTGCAGATTTTACAGGTTACTCCAGTTATTACATAATCACAGACACTTACACAACCTGTTTTGGCTTCAGAAGAAACCGCAGGGTTTTTTTGTTTTTTGTTTTTCAATTGAGAAAAATAAATAATTAACATGGCCCATCTTTAGACTCTCTGATCTCGGAATATGACAAGCGCCGTTTTTTGCTAGATGACACAAAAGTCACATGAACTCCTTGCCCAAAGTTCGTACGTTTTCCGAGTAGAAATACAGCGAAGCGCTCTTCCAGACAGGAACGCGTCGCGCACGTCACTGCATGGTAAACCACCTGACCAGCTCGGCGGGTTTTGGTTGGCAGGTTCGACGTCACAACGTTCAACAACGGCGCGGTGAGTCACGTGACAGTATCTGCTGCGGCTGGCTGAGCGAAGCGTGTTAGCAGGTAAAAGAAGGACTAAAATTTTTTCTGTGTTGATGTAAACGATTAAAAAACCATCTGGACTACCCAGGCGGCCTAGTGTAAAATCGTTGTATTGGTTTGAGGAAAACTGAACGGCCAGTGAAGAAAAACGTTCGTCCGACTCGGCGTATTTAAGCTAACTAAGTAACTAACGTTAGCAAGTTAGCCAGTGCTGCAACGTTAGCCCTACCGTAATACTGCATTGTACGCTGACGGGCCGTTCACATGCCGGGGTAGTTAGCATGCCGCTGATAACTGTCGTAGCTCAACATTAACGAGCCACACGTTTTTCGACAACCTCCCCCCTCCTCACGTCCGTAGTACATTACTAATGCTGTAATTAAAAATGACACCTGTAAGTTTTAACGATAGGTAACATGCAGTGGTTTTTGTTTCGTTTCCGTGATGCTATCCTGCTCTTAACTTTAGCTAAATCTGCCGCTGTGGTTAGCTAATGACTAACCTTAGCTTTCGATTTACACAAAGGGGTACGTCTTCGCTCTTGTCACATTTGTTTATTTTTTTGTCGCTATATTGGTTGTGGCGATACGAACAGCAATAGTACTCGCAAAGTTGACCAGTAGTCTGGTTACGCTGTTAATATAATTTTAGCAGAATATGGCTTTTTAATGGTAAGAATCGACTTTCTGTCGCACAAGGAACAAAGACGAGTGGTTAATGTTAGCCCGGCTAAAGCTAGCGTGAGCTTGGCAATCTAACGCTAAACTGAACATTAGCCAGTGCGGGTCATATTTCCGTCGAGATTCTTTTAACGTTCTAAATAAGATTATGATTCAATCACTGGCGTTAGATCCAGGCTGAAGTAAAACACCGCTTACAGTAGCTAACCATATTATACTGTAAACGTTAACAGTGCCTTGCTGACTAACTATGTGTCAGATAGTCAACATTAGTAATTTATCAGACAACAGTATGATCACATCTAGTGGATCTTAGTTGTTTTCCCACGCTGCGGTTTTGTCATTTGGTAGAATTATTAGTTGAAAACCATATATCATTAATGTATGTAACGTAATCTGTCCCAGGGTATTTGTATCTTTTTGAATTCCCCAGTCACTGTTGTGCTTTGTGGTGACTTGTTACTTTTGACCAAATGCTAAATTTCTTTAACTATCCTACCATCTGCCATGGGAAAATATATTACAATTCATACTACACATTTCATATACTGGTGTATATTCTTGTTTTTGGTGTGTGTCACTGAGAGAGGGTTGTAAGTTGACACTCAGACAGTCCCCCTCTTGGCTGGCTATATTTAACCGGGGAGGTGGGGGTCCACAGATGGGGTTATAGTCTTACATGGTATACTTGACAACAGTGAGTCTCAGTCTGTTTATATTCAGTGTATTCTACTGACATTGGATACTCATCCAATATAGAATTACTAGGAATTGTGATGCAATGTAATCACCTTAGGAGTGGCTGTCATTTCATTTTGCAAATATCTCCTTTTCTCCCTACAGATTTTTTCTATTTTGTACATACATTGTTTTGTATATACTGTATATGATGACTTCAGTGGTCAGCAATCAAGCCCGGGGTACTCGGGACAAAACGCTACCCACCATCACACAAACAACACAGCCACAGAAACAGATACAGGTGGGTTTTGTACATGCCAAGTAGCAGGCAGGCCTTAGAAGTTCACTGATATTGGTCGTAAAATGTTTAGTGAATGTTAAATAGAATTTCTGAATCTTAAAGTTAACTTTATCGTAGAAATCGTCAACAGGACTGTTGTGTCATTGAAATAGTGTCTTGTGGTTTAATGTACTAATTGAATTTATCATGTCTTCCTTTTGTTCTGTTTCTTACTAAACTCTGTTTGTGTACCAGGCAACAGCAGAACAGATTCGTTTAGCCCAAGTGATCTATGACAAAAACGATGCAGACTTTGAGGACAAGGTCAAACAGGTAATTTGTTTGCGCACATACAGACATTAAGACAAATTAATTCCATGATTGGCAGGCATAATAGTCCTCTCCTTGTGTAAAACTGTGGTTGAACTTAATGTTTGCATTTCTGTTTTGCATGCTAACAGCTGATTGAGGTAACTGGCAAGACTCAAGATGAGTGTATGGTTGCCCTACATGACTGCAACGAAGATGTAAACAGAGCCATCAATTTCCTGCTGGAGAGCACCTCAGACACAGTAAGAGTCTGTATATGCATCCCACAAACCATATTTATATACACATATCATGCTTTCGTTTAGATGTCATGGCAGTGACCCTGGGTTTTGGTAGAGACTAAATTCTATGTACCATGCAGAATTTAATCACACCATAGGTATTTTGTAGAGTCAACCTCATTCTTTGGTTAACCTCCTTCAGAATTCCTGGGAGACTGTGGGTAAGAAAAGGAGCATTGGAAAAGAAGGTGGACCCTCAGAGATAAAGGAAAGCAGAGAGAAGAAAGGAGGAGAGAGGGAGGCCAGTCGGGGACGTGGAGGGTCCAGTAGAAGGGGCAGAGGCATCAGCCGAGGGCGTGAAGGTAAGAGAGCCTAAAGATGTTTTTGCTGTCTAAGGGATGAGAGCCTGGACTGTATAGATGCTTGCTCCTTGTCAGACTGTTATAAAGGTGTTCTCTGTACTTGATGTATCTTTGAAATTTACTTTTGCATTTTTAATCTTTCATTGCTAAGGGTATATCATTTTCAACTAAACTTTGCTCTTTTTTTTAAATTAAAATTGATTTTCCATTTAGTTTGAAATGTTTTGATTTTTGTTTTATAGGAAGGTTTGAAGAGAATGGCTTTGATGTGGCTCCTGGAGAGAGAGGGGGAGACCGTGGACGCAGAGGGCGGGGAAGAGGTGAGTGGTACCAAAAATGACAAATTTTCATCTTTTGGTAATTTATCCATTGCGTTTATTTTTGCAGTGAGTCCAGGCAAAAGTACACATGAGGTTTACTTTTTCAGAGAAATGGTTTCTTTCAGATTTTTACAAAATTTCCTGTTGTAGTAGAAGACCACCAAACCCTGATCCTAAAACTGAGGCTCATACCAAATCATGAGTTTTTTTGTGCCGTTACAACTGTAACAACAAAATTTAAAAACCTGTGCCCTACAGGTTACTTGCATTCCTGGATGTCCACTTTTGGCAAACCTACAATCCATGAATTTAGGCGAATTGTAACATCATGTGTTTTTTTGTTACCAGCTAACTTTTGGGTAGAATTGGTTATGTGTCGGTGTGCGTGTTTGTTGATGTAGCTGGCAGCACATCTATTTTTGTCTGCAGGCATGTAGAGTATGGCAGCAGTCACATGTGTGGAATGTGTTCAATCTGTGCAGCTGCTTGGGTGCATGTATGGTGGGAAGGGGTTGCTGTTGATGAAAAGATTGGAGAAAGTGGAAAGTACTAGAAGAATACTGTATTTGTAGACTGTCTCTTTAACAACAAGGGATCTTCAAATTATGAGGTTAACTAGGGAATGATTCAGAAGAAATTGCATATGAGACCACTGGTGATGCTTTCACAGCTGTAAAATGCATGTATTCTCCCAGCTGCTTGTTTTCTAAGAATAACTGAAGTCTCTGAAGTTATATCTTAAACTGAGCCCTCCAGTTTACCTTGGCTGAAAATAAGACAAGACAATGTGGGCCTGGGTGGGTGGGTACCAAAGTAAGACAAAAATAAAACAGAGGCCCAGGAACAAAAATGTTAAATGTAAAGTAAAATAGTAAAATTGTCGACATGATTTTTTTTGGCTGAAAACTGATCTTTGTTTGAACCCAAAACAACCTGTTTATTCCCTGGCCTATGTTTTGACCTGGTCAATGAAGGAATAAATAAATAAATGAAATAAATAAATAAAAATAAAAAAATTACAACATTAATAATAATTCCTATGACAGTGCCCTGTATTGTCTGTATTTCAGGCATGAAAATGCAGAAAAAGAAACATTGTACATGTATGGTTTTAAACAAAAACAGACAATTAAAAGTGTTTTCTAATGCTTTACAAAGGTTAATGACAGAAACCATTGGTCAACAACCTTTGACCAACAAACATTTTTCAGTAACCTTACTGCTAAGTGTGTGAAGGAGATTTATACTGTCTTAAATGTTAAAGAGTTTAAGTTGAAAAGACCAGTCAGCAGAAGTCATCTGTTTTTTTTTCTGTGTATGTCTCTTTGTCCTCAGGGGCAGGGGGTCGCGGTAGAGGAAGAGCAGCTGCTGGCAACAGGTTCTCCTCCCAGGGAATGGGGTAAGAATATGTGTTTAGTGCATATCTTAAGCCTGAATTTGGATGAGGAGATTGTGATGGTGATTACAAATACTCATCTGAAAAACCTAGAAATGTTCTGATACAATTTTTCCTTAACCTTGTATGGATGATATGTTATGGATGTGATTGAAAGGAATACAAGTTGCTTGCTTTCTCTGCATGTTGGCTACATGTGCAGTGAAAAATAATTTAAGTTGCATACAGGGCTATGGGTTTTCAATAGATAAATTTCATAGTATTAAATTGGTGCATGGACTTTTGTTTTCACTGGATCCAGCAGTATCCAAAGCTTTTCTAATACTGCTGTTGGTATCAGAACAACCCTAGCAAAGACAGACAAGAACATTATTTGTACAGTTTCCCTTATGTAGGTTTCCCTTCCCAATCTGTCTTCACTTTTGCTGTGTCCTTTCTTTTCACATTTTTCTTCTTTTAGCACCTTCAATCCTGCTGACTACACAGCTAACTCTGGAGGTCGCCAGGAGACGTGGGAAGGGGATAGCAACCAACCTGCTGAGGGAACTGGTAAGGAAGATAATCTAGTTTTGCAGTGTACAGCTTGATTTTCTGCGTAAATGTGTTAGCCTTTTCTAGCATTCATTTGTCTAATACATTTTTTCACACACTGAGTTCATGGGGTTATAAATTTAGTGTTACAGTAAATTAGTCGCCGTGCCATATTTTTACTACTTGGTAGAGAAACTGATGGTTGCTGTGAGCATATCATTAGCATGTACTGACATGGCAATACTAACCTGGCTGCTTGTTTGTTTTTTCTTTCTTTTGTGTTTTTCAAAGGAACATGGGGAGGCAATCTGGAAGACTGGACTTCAGAGGACTGGAATGAGGATGTAAGGCAACACTTTGTAATAAGAACAATCAGAGATGATTTGCTGTGTTTCAATTTGGGGGTTTACACAATGATTGTCTCTGTACATTGCTTAAATCTACACCGGCCTGCCTAATGTCACATGTTATTGACTACTGAAATGAACTCATTAAATATTTATTTATTGTTTTCTAAACCCTAACCCTTGAAGAGTCAGCAATTTTATATGATGTAACTGTATCAATGTGGTTCTGAATGGTTATTCTCCAGTACAGCAACTATGCCAATATGACTCTAATTTATGACTCTGTTTGCCCTTTCCCCCCTCTCTCACAGTTGTCTGAGACCAAAGTATTCACTGCCTCTTCTGCTCCAACAAACCACATCTCACCTGGACACAAGTAAGCCACTCTGTTAAAAGTCCATTCAACCCATAATACAACAGAACAAGCTTTATTTTGGAGAGGAACAATTTATTTAAAGTGGTCTTTGTCCCATTCTCCACTCTTTCTGCTCTCTTGTCTCTTTCTTCTCCTCAGTGTGGATCTGGCAAGCCTACTGCCTAAAGCTGGAGTGGCTGTAGGGAGTTCAGTGGACTCTGACTTGGGGACAATAGTTGATGGCCCCTCAGCCGAGGATTTGGGCCAAAGCCTTGTGTTTACTAATTCCCACCACAATGGACGCACTGCAACACACAGCTACGCACATGCCACGGCAAACAGCTACGCCCACGCCGCCTCTGCTGGTACCACCTACGCGCATGCTGCACTGGTACTGAGAGCCACACATACACACATTTACACATGTGCAAGCATGAGAAAGAATGTGTAGGCACATTATGTGCCCACAAGTAGATATATGGTATTAGTTTACTCACTTCTTGTTCTGCTTCTCTCTTCCTTACAGTCCTCAGTTCTGGGTTCGGGTTTTGGGTCCCTGAATGCACCTAAGCCGGCACCTGCCTCAGACGTGAGGACACCCGAGCAGCTCAACGGGCCTCGACTTGGTCAGAGAGCAAGTCAGACGTTGACCACCTCCATTAACAGCAGTGTTTCCAAAGATGCAGGGCCTCCTCCAGTGCAGAACCCTGCTCCAGCCTCCTCTCCCTCTGTAGAAATCAAGCCTCAGAGAATTGAGAATGGCCCTGTTACTGCCCAACACTGTGAGTTTATCTCAAAGTAAATTAATTCAATACAGACGTGACTACTACATCTTAACTAATGATTATTTCAGACAACCATGCAAAAGATACAATGCACTACAGTACAATAGTTATACAAATATAAATATTTATCCCCATTTTCTTTAGTGGAGATGAAGCTTCAGCCGGAGCCATCAGCAGTGCTCAGCCAGCTGGCTCAGAGGCAACAACAGTCCTCCATCCTTCCCACCACTGAGCCTCTGGGAATGTCTCAGTTGCATGCTCCACAGGCTCCCACACCGCCAGGTAGTACAACAGAACAGTATCATACTATGTCATTAAATGTCTTAAAGTCTGCATAGCAAACCATATGATATTAGAGATGCAACTTGCCTTTTTTGTAAATAAATATTGATGATTACTGGATAAAAATACCAGCAGCAGACATGATACTACATGATGCACCTGGCAAATACCTCTATGGACTGTAACCACAAAAGAACAGAAATGCAGGGCAACAGTGAAACTAAGATAATGGTCACAGAGCTGATATCAGAGACAAATTTTAAATACACAATATAGCTGAGTTACTGTTTTCTCTGCCAAAGAAATTGGTACCTAAATTGAAGAGTTGTGTCTCTTCAAAAGGTTGTCAATTTAACAGTCAAATTTATAGTGAACATTAAGAGTGACGACCTTAAGTAAAACAAAGTTAACTTTCGTTGAAATATAAATTCTCACAATGATGTCATTTTGACTTGTCTATAGCCTGCTTGCAGAACGGTGATGTACATTCTTACTTTGACTGGTGGTGGCTATGTAGCCAATTACCACTAAAAGAACCAAGATCTACTGATAACGATAATTTGTAAAAATTTCATATCTACACTATTAATAAACCAATCTAATAAATGGAACTTTTGCCTTTCATCTCTGTCAGGTCATGAGCCCTCTGTTCCTCCGGTAAGAGATGGAGCCTCTCCGGGAGTAAAGCTGCCTGGTGTGGATTCTTCCATCACGGAAGCCCCTCAGCGACAGCTCAAGACACAGAGACGCAGAGTACCTCCTCCCTCTAAGGTAAGCTCTTCTGATATCTGAAACTTTTATTAGACCAAAAATGTGTAAAGACCTTCAGCAAAAATAACTAATTAGCAGTACTACTCGCAAGAGTGGGTAGAAACTCAAAAACTTGTAAAAAATTTCTGTTCTTATATGCTTGAGAAGACAAGTGAGCTGACTGACTTGTTCTGTGAAAAGCACAGACTGAATAAATTTTCCGCCAGCTGTAATCTCACCTCCATGACTTCATGTCTAATCAGATAATATTTGGTCGGAGAACACAGGGGGATGCAGATGACTATAAGGTATTTTTCAGTATATCCATTTCATTGGTTTCTGCTACCAGAACCTTCCTCCCTGGCTGGTAGCAGTGTATGGAACTGTACTGACAAAACATGGCCACTCATGAAAATAACTGAAATTTAACTTGATTTTTATATAATATAAACATTTTACATATAGCATAAATGTAAATTAAAAATTATGAAATTGATTGAATATATCAGCCCAGTTGTATTTAGTTCCCTCTTTGTCTGTTCAGATCCCATCATCCGCAGTGGAGATGCCAGGCTCAGCAGATATATCCGGCCTGAATGTTCAGTTCGGAGCTCTTGACTTTGGTTCAGAGGCTGGCAGTGGAATGGTAGACATGGCACAGGCAGAGTCGGCTAGGGAGCAAGCTGCAACTCAGGCTCCAGCTCCAGCACCCATGCCGGTCCCTAAAGCTCTTACCACACAACAGCCACAGAGCAGCCTGTTTTCCAAGCCAGGATCTATGAGGTGTGTATCAGTGTGTGAGTTGTATTGAGCTGGCGTGTGAGCCATGGGTTTGTCTGTTTGTTAGGAGTTTCTCATTTTTAATTTTGTACATTTGTACTTTTATATGTCTGCTGTGAAGTCATGGCAACTATTTAGGATGTTGCCATATTAAAACGCTGAGCTCTCACTGCAGTCATGAGCATACATTTATCAAGGAGCTGAAAGAATTCAGAAAATGATATATTAATTTAGCGATCTTTTATGTTTTAAATAAAAATGGAATGAACCCTGCCTCCAGTAAAGTCACATACTTGGTTTCTTTCTTGTATACTTATCTTTCCCCATCTTTCTTTCTCTTTCTTGTGACTAGTGAACACATAAGTGGCATACCCACCTTACCCTCAGCTGTATCAGATCCCAGCTTCCCCTCACCGTCCTTGGGCTTGCCAAGTGCCACACCCTCCCCCTCCCTGGGTCTTCCCAGTGCCACCACTCCACCCTCTTCTACAGCACCTACAGCAGCAAGCCGGGTGGAGAGCAGTGGTCCAAGGTCTCTGCCACCTCATCTGGGGTTCTCTCAGAGCAAAGATGTCCCCTCAGCCACTCCGCTCACGGTGAGGAGAAACCTTCTCTGTATGCATTAGGGACTCAAATGTCAAAAAGGATGTAGACCACTGTTGACTTCACTGTTAGAAAGCTCAATGTTTACTTAACACCTGACAAAAAGCAGAATGATGAAACTAAAACTTTGATCAATTTTTCTCGTAGAATGGCTACAGTGGCATGAAGGCACAGAGCACTCAGGATGGTGAGTACTCTCAGCTTTGTCACTTATAGAGAACTGCAGTGGAGTGGCCAATAATGAATTATGATTTTTGAATGTATCTGATTGGAAGTGAAAATAGTTCCTTCAGTGAAGGTGGCTGAGGTTTGACAAAAAGAACAAGACCCATCTTTCTCATTCCTCTTGCTTTATCTCTCATGTTCTGTTTAAACCAGCTACGTCATCAACGTCTAGAACAGTGAAGACTGAGTCTCCTGTCATGACAAGTGACAGCGGCCCCAACCACCACATCCCTTCCCCTGCAGTTACACCCTCCCACTCTACACCCATCCCCTCACTCAGCAGGTAAGGAATGGTTTATTTTATAGTGCACATTGATTGTTCTTTGTTTGTGTCCCCTCTTATGTCTGGAGATAATGATGGTTACAAGCACATATCTTAATCTTTTTTTGTGGAAAAATCATTCACTGAATCTCTGATTATTCTGTTAATGTTTCCTTGATTAAGTGCTTTCTTTTATTTCTTCATTGAATTTAAGCAAATTTATTTTACTCTTTTTCTAGTCATGTGACCAATACTCACCCGTCTGGATCAGCCCTCGCTACGAGCTCCTCCCTCACAGTAAGTTTGTGGTATATTTGCCAAAGATTTGAAACAGTTGTGCAGTTGTTATTGAGCGTTACTGCCTGAGGCTCTTACATCCTTTCTGCCTTTGTCCCATTCCATCAGATAAGTAATGAGGAGAGCAGCAATAGTGGCAGCCTCCATGCCTTTTCATCATCTTCGTCCAGCCAAGCTGTCAATCCCAGTCCCTCAGCTCCCCTTGCTGTCAGCAGCTCAAACACAAATGGTCTGCATCCATCTGGAGCACCGGGGCTAACACCTAATGGCACAAACACCACACTCTCAGCTGCAGGCAGCCGCACAGCACCTCTGCTCACCACAACTTCTGGTAGGCTCATAGATCCAGACAGAAATCGCCTAACCATAATACAGGATCTAATGAACAAGAGGTTCTTTAAAATGAAAATAGATTTCCTATTGTTTTGTATATTACAGCTTTCATTCACAGTAAATGTGATCAGGTTGTTTATAAATAAAATGAGTAATTATCACCTGTTCTAAGTTAAAGTAAAAAAAATCCTTGTAATTCCTTTTTTGACAGGTAAAGCACCTCCTAACTTGGCCCAAGGAGTACCACCTCTCCTGGCCAACCAGTACATCATGGGCCCTGGTGGCTTGCTCCCTGCTTACCCAGTAACTATATGCTGTTCTTATTATAAATTTACTTTGTGTTTTAATAATTCTCCTGTGGTTTAATGGTTTTTAGTCAAAAATGGCTTGAATCACTGAAGATGAGTGTTGGGTGTCTTTTTTTAAGGGAGTAGTGTAGACAGAAGTATTTGTGTACTTCATTCTGTTATCAGTCTATTTGTAAGGTTTTAGTATTTTAGTGGGCACATTGTATTTAACAACGGTGGCAGTGAGTTCACTTATTCTATAGTTTTTCAATTTTGATGAATGTTTTAGTAGGTTCTAATGAAACATAAATTACATCTGGATGAAAGCTCAGAGGCTAAAATAGGTGGAGGATAAACCTAAATCAGAGTTTGCAGGAAACAGGAAAGTTTAACAACTTTGACATAGTGCTAAATAATCACAGTCTCTCTCCATTGTCTTCACTTCCACAGCAGATTTACGGATACGAGGACATGCAGATGCTGCAATCTCGCCTTCCTATGGTGAGTCTTTCATGGTTGTTTGGTATTGATTTTTTTTTTTTTTTCTCATTTATGTATTTTAAGTTCATAACCTTGAGTTTATGCACACATGATGGTATGAGAGGCTAAGATGGGAATAGTTCAGTTTTACACTCCAACTTTGGTATTGTTTTCTTTCTACACAGGATTATTATGGCGTAACATTCCCTGGTACTACTGCAACTATGCCTGGAAGAGATGGCCTGGCCAATAATCCATATTCTGGTAAAATCAATTTCAACTACAATCCTAAATTGATTATATTAAAATTCATTGATTACATCAGCATGGTGAATTTGATTTATCAGTGACTGTGGCAAACAATTATTTGTATTCATTAATTTATTTTTTATTTCGGTGCCTTTTTTGTTACTTGCTGTTGGCTGATCAACAGCAAAGAATTTGAGATTTTTTTTCACTTTATTTTTTGTCTTTTCTGCCATCATTTTTTGGTCCAGGTGAGGCGACAAAGTTTGGCAGGAATGACTCATCATCTCCAGCTCCTCCAACCAGCCTGTCAACAGCCGGGGTGCAGTCGCAGCCTCAGCAGGCTCCACAGGCAGGAACACAGAACCAGGGACAGAGCCAGGGTCAGCAAACACAGAACCAGGCCTTCCTCAACCCTCCTCTGCCCCCTGGCTATGGATACACTGGTAGGGAAATGCAAAATTATGTTTTATGGGAAGGATTTTGCCCAAACGTATTTGGGCAAAGTTCAAAACAAAGAAAGAGGGTCACACTCAGAGGCTCAGTGTAGATTGAACCAGTTTTTTGGGCAAGGTTGTGAGACGTGTCAATTCGAAATAAATTCTGGAGATACTTTTAGCGTGAGAATGCTTGAGCTTCTAGTGATTAAGTCACTAACACGAGGAAAACTTGTTTGAAAGAGTTGTATCACGCACGGTCGCATACTATTATTACTGTATGTGCAGAGGAACAGCAACTGAAAACTG
>JAQLOL010000022.1:4378764-4389952 GCA_029783665.1 Naso thynnoides | reverse complement strand
TCTTCATATATATCTCTGTGTGTGTGTATATATATATATATATATATATATATATATATATATATATATATATATGTCTGACTCTCTTCAAATGATGCAGTTTTATTAATCAAAACAAATCGGCACAGGCCAGGAGTCCAGGAGGAGGGGTTTAATCAGTCACTTTAAAATGTGTTTTGACAAAGTTTAAAGAGAAACCCCATGTCCATTGTGGACAAAAGGAAAAACGCCACACAAACATGGACCCCACACACACGTACTTCAGAGTATCGTGACCAAAATACGGGGGTAGTTCAAGCCTGCACTTGCCAGAGCTCTACGTGAAGACAGCGTGGAACAGAGGGGGGCATTCTGACAGGTTGTTGTGGGGTAGCCTAGTCAACAGCTATTGAACCCCCCCACCCCTCCTTGCCTTATCCAGCCCGCCCACCCACTATACTCCCTAGAGAGCAGGCCTTAATGGCCTCGTTTATCCCCTCTCTTTGACGGGAACTAATGTGTGGAGTCCTCCCCCCTTTCCATACCAGCCCCCAATAGGAATTCCCCTGTGGAGTGCAGTGTCGCCCCCAACCCCCACCATTCGCCCTAATTTCCATCTCAATATGGAGCGTTCATTGGACTTTGACACCTCATAGACAAGAGTTTTTACTTCACTTCCTGGTTTTAGGGTCAGCCGAAAGCCGCTCCCATGGGAGCGATAACAGCACACTCTGGTTTCCTAATGTGAACTTTGACATTCTCATCATCAACCCCCTCCCTCTTATATCCAAGCAGCACTTATATGTATATAAAGACTGACATGAAACTTACGAAGTGAGATGACTTATTGCACTTTTTTGCACATTGATGCTGTTGATTGCAAAGGGATGGACAACAAGTGTTTTTTAGTTCAATGAAGCTCACTTGGACTAATCTCATAGATTGGGCTGTGATAAATGATTTGGCAATATAACTGCTAAATGAGAAGAAGTTTTTAAGTTTAGAAGTCAAGCAACGTAGTTTAAGAGAGAAAATGGGGGATGGGTAGGTAAAACGTGAAAGATGAACAATATAGTCTTCTTGATAGGGGTGGAAAGAACAGATAAAGATAACCACCCACATGGAAGATGGAAGGAGGAGGAAGAGAAAGAAGAGATGATAGATAGATGGATGGATAGATGAAAAGAGTTGGCATGGAGTAGAGAGAGCCTCGTTGGGGAATTCTGGGTAATCCTCTTAACCATGGAGCCTTCTTCCCAGACTAAGACAGTGGTCCAAATTGAGTCAAAATCAGCTGACAAGGCCCTAGACGTGGATATCTGTTCAAACTTGTGTTTTGAGGTGATGTGAGAGGATTTGGAGCCTTTAAGAGAGAGGGTGATGATCTGCAGCCAAACATTGACCGGAGGTGGTTGCATCAGTAACAAGTAATGAGCAGGTTGTACTGAGACAGCAGTTCTTAAATGCATCAGGCCAACAGGGTGTTGTTACTGGAAAGTTTGCTGAGCTGAAACTATGTAACAAGAATAACATAAATATATCAAATGCCAGTAGAAAATCCCAAATATTGATCCTTTAGTATCCAAGCTAATCATGTAGACCCTGTGATTTTTTTTGTTGTGACTAAAACAATCACTTACTTCTATATTTTACCTTCTGATTTCATGATAAAGCACAAGTTAATTCTTATTCTAGGCCAGTTGTTGTCAGGGTAATGGGGTTAGAAGGAAAGGGATGAAAAACATTGTTGCAGATTGTACTGTAGTGTGACACTGCTGAACATTGTGCAACAAAAAAAGATGATCTCAGCAGTTTCCTCCTATATGATCACATTAAAATGCAAATACAGTAAGTGAAAAAAATATCAGTATTATCATGGATGTGATTTCAACAAAAAGATGATAGAAAGGTTGCAGCATCTGCTCTGGTAGCAAGAAGTTCGAAAACATGTTTTTTTTGTAACCCTGTTTGCTCTTTTGTTGACACAAGGGATTTTTTGCAATAGCCAAGTCCTGTAATGTACAAGTTTATATCATCCTCTTGTGTAAGGGTTAGGGGTCTTGCTTGTAACCCAATCATGTATCTGAATCTCATTTATTCAGGCAAAACTTGAACTTGTAGTTTGGTAGTCTGACCCAGCTGTGACACTCTCAGGATTATTTCCATGGGGAAAGTCTTATCACTTGTGAGCAATTTCTGCTCGGGTTTTGCATCAAGTTCCATGGAAGTTTAATACACCCAGTGAAAAAATCTGTGATGCAAGACATTGTGAATTACTGAAGAGCAGGTGGTGTTGCTTCACAGATTGGTTATGACATATTTTCCAGTAACTAAAAGTTATGCTGGAGTTGTGATTTGCTGTGCCGGTTCTTGCATCAAGATGAAAATTCAGTTGACATTGTGACCCCTGCATTTCCAACGCATCACACATAGTCATAATTACAACAGTAGCAATTCTGGCCATAGAGTAGACTAAAGTCAGAATTAAAATAGTTTGCTTACATGCACACCACTATCTGCTATCTGGAGGTTTGTTTTTTTTTTTTTTAGTTTTTTTGAGTATCCAGTTCATGTTTTGTTTAGTAAACAGCTTGTTCCCATTTCAGAAACCTGAATAAACTCTTATTCTGTTTATGGGAAATCTGGATATACTCCCTGGAGTTTTTTGGTAGAAACCAGATAACTTGTTGCGTGCTACACCTTATTCTGGTTTCTGAACCATCTGATTGTGACTGAAATGGTGACAAGTCAAGACACATCTATGATACACCGATAATGTTATGATCATGTTTACAGGGAGATGTGAATAACCAGGTGTTTTGTCTTTCACATAAATAACATCCTGAATATAATCAAAAACACATAAAGGTGTAAACCAGGATGCTCGTCATGTAAACACACTCATGGTTTAACAAGCTGCACATCTGATATGAGCAATAGTTCCTGAAGAGTTGCTGAAGCTCTGATAAAGGCTGGGAATTTTAAAATGTCACGCTTTATTTGGAATGAATGGATGATATTTCAAAACAAAACAGAAGTAGGTTTAAATAGAAGAGTGCAGCTGAAATTTAGACCTGGGATTTGTTTATTTATATAAATTCTTTATAGAAATCTTTTTGAGCAGCTCCCCATTTACAGACACCAGAGGGAAGAGGGAGGGGTGTCCTGCTTAATGGCAGTGCAGATGTTGGGTAGATTAAATAGGCAGTGGAAGCACGATATGTTGAGACCTGTTTACGTTATGAGAAGCATCCAAAGTGGTAGCCCCTATTATCAATGCATGCTTTGTAAGGATACAGAATACTTTTTAATCTGATTACACAAGACCTCTGATGTGTGCTGCGTGTTTAGCTAGTGTTTGCTGTTTGCTGAAAGATGTTCCAGCGTGGCCTACTGGCACTTTCTTGTTGTTCATTCTGTCAGTCTGGAAGTTGGAGAACGTGTGTTTGTGCATGAGTGTCTAGCTGAAAGCTGATCTAATGGACTCTGTGGTGGCGGTGCTCAGCCATGGATCAGTGACGCACCATGGGAGCCCTGGCAGCCATGACAGTTTGATCATCAGAGGGATTGTATGGTCTTTATCAATTATTAAAATTAATCACCGTCCGGCAGCTTTCCATCTGTGTGTCATTGTCTGTCTGTGGATCCTCTGTCCACCTCGTCTCTGTGTCATTCAAAGTCTTTTGTTTGTCTGTGTGTGTCTGTACATTTGTTGACTTTCAGTCTGCCTCCTTGTGTCTCTTTTTGTTCCTTTGTGTTTTTCTGTTTGACTTGTCTGCCCTTTCTGTCTCACCTTTTAGTCCAAACTTTTTAGGAATTCAACAAAACTTTGATAATAAATAAACAAAACAACATAAAAAAATTGCTGCTTTACTGCCTTAAATAAGAACATCTCTAAAAGTACATCGAAAAAATTTTCAAATTCTTCAGCTGTAATGGTTGTCCTTCACAAAAGGCGTTTGCCTCATTCATGAACATCTGTGATAACCTGATGTGTGTTTGTGTGTGTATAAATGTGACTGATACGTTTTAACTACAGAGGGCAAATTTCTCTGCAAAAATAAAAATGCCAGAGCAGTAACTCACGACAACTTTAAGGACATTGTTGTGGAAAAGTTTTTCTATTTTTATAATTGTGTTTCCACTGCATGGGAAGGCTTGGCTTGAAAAAAACTTGACTCACTTATGTTACCATGTAATCATCTTCGAAGAAGGTTGAACGCAGAAAGACAAAAGCATGCTGGAAGGGAAAAAAAATAGGAGAGTTTGGAAAATTTTACATTGCCACACAGATGACGAGACGACTCTTGCTGTTTTGTGTCGTGTAAATGATGATTGTTGTGACAATTCTCTGACCAGTCAGTGGTCTGCAGTGTTTTTTCTTCTTTGTTTGTTACTTCTCAGCTCGTGTGGGACCTCGATCATAATGATACCAATAAAGTTCTAGATACTAGGTACTATCAACAACTTTTGACAATGGAAAATCACTAAAAGAGCGAATTGAGCTAAGTCGTACCATGCAATGAAATCAAGACAATACTCTAGAGTAATGAGTTATGGCGAGATAGAAAAGGTTTTAAAATGAGTGAATACTATTCATAAGTCTGTTTCTGTTTTTTGCAGATCGGGGATCTCAAAGACCACTATCACTTCTTTCATAGTCGGACCATCAAGAGGTCGACTTTGTCCAGTCGTGGTCGCCATAGTTTCATCTCCATGGAACCTAAGGTATGTCTTTGGCACTGTTTTGTGAATTACTGGTTTAGAATTAAACTGGCCACAGACCGTGTGTGTATTTTACATTTTGATACTGGTGATTGTTGCGACAAATAATCATAACTCAAAGTCCACACAGAAGCTTTCCCTAAATGCATATTGTATCTAAGTTTGCTCAGTTGTCATGGAGATGACTCAGGTGTCATCTCATGACCCAAGTTTGGAACTCCATCTGCTGGTGAATGTTATGCGATGCTGTCCTGAAAATTGCAACAAAGCTGACCTTGAGCAATATTTTTTAACCAAAGTATTTTCAGGGTATAAAATGAACTTTTAACTTTAAATTTGGGTTGGTGTTCTTAATTTTATGATCAGAACTCTGCTGTATTTAGTCATACATGCAAGGGCCTGAAAAAAGTGGAATACACTTCGCACACAGACTCAGTTGACTTTCTTGTCCCTGTTGTTGCAGACATGACCTGCACACAAATGGGTCACTGCAGTGACACAGTGTTTATGAGCACAGGAACTAATATTCTCCAGAAAAAAAT
This sequence comes from Naso thynnoides, assembly GCA_029783665.1. Classification (NCBI taxonomy): domain Eukaryota; kingdom Metazoa; phylum Chordata; class Actinopteri; order Acanthuriformes; family Acanthuridae; genus Naso; species Naso thynnoides. The sequence goes on along the minus strand of JAQLOL010000022.1, from coordinate 4,384,706 downwards.
CCCAGTTTTCTCGCTGTACTGATACCAATCCTGACAAATTATTGTGATGGATGTACTTCTCTATTTTCTGTCTTTGATTTTCTTTCTTTTGAAACCATCATGTTTCTGCAAAATGTTTTGAAATTATATACCCAATGTTCAGACTGCAGAGATATCTTGATACCAAACATATAGACAGTTGGTCTTCCTGACTTCCCTTACCCTGATAGAGAGGTGACAGATACACAAGGCTTCTTGATGGGGGGTGGGAGGGTGGGGGTAGCATCCCAAGAAAGAAGAACTAGCCAGCTGAAATTGAAGGGGAAATCCTAGATTTTCCATTCCAATTAGATGACTTACAATAAATCCCTACCCCTGCCATGGCATGCTGATTCATTGAAACAAACCTGCTGTACTACAGGTCAGCTGGATCTGAATGAGAGGTACCTGGTTATGTTTAAGACTTAAACTCTCAACATGTGGACAGAACTGGTTGCAGAGTGTTGTACATAAAATTTCTCTTGAGTAGTCATTCATCATGTTAAACCATGACCACAAGACAGCACATTTGAAAAATTCTATTTATTTGATATAATTTGACTATTTCTTATCCACCAAAATCAGGACTATATTCTTTTATAAATATTCTCAATAAAGTACAGGCTTGCAAAACATCTCAATCAACTGTACCGAATGTGTTTTTGTGATTTGGGTGAACTGGCCCATCAAATAAGAATTTGAATAAAGGTAAACCTTTACTCTTGTCCTGTCAGTGCTTCTCTTATTTCTTCACCAGGTCATCAAACCCTAGCTGGATTCTTAATGGAGCCTAAACCTCACACCACTCTGGACTTCAACAAAATGCACTGAATTGCTTGCTAAATTAAAATTCAGTGAGACCATGTGGTATAGCCATTTTTCTTTGCTAATTCCATGTTTAGATTTATGTATACAAAATGCTGAAGTGGTAGATGTCGTCAACGGGCTTTCAGAGACAAGGCACTCTGTGAAAATGTCTCATTCTTGACATGCGAAAACTTCATGCTAATGGAATATTTCCTGTCTTCTTTGTATGCGACACAAACTTAACTTGTTGATGTCTTCCTGTTTGATGAAGTGGGTCACTTTATCAAACAGGCTGTTGAACAGGGAATTGATCTTGAGGAGATGAAACTTTGAAGATCCAGTGGAGTGAAAATTAAAATATGTCAGTTTTTGAAAGATATTGATGTTTTCAGGATGCAGTGATTTCATCCAGCAGCAGTATCTTTGCGTGTGTATGTGTGTTTGATTTACAAAGTTGATTTGAACTTTTTAAAGTTTGTTTGTGTCTGTGCTTGCACATGAACGCTGTCTGCTGAGTGTTGAATTGATGTGTTTGTAAAAACGCATACAATAAGAAGGAATATTGAGTGAAGTAGAAATACAAGACAGTGCCTATCACCTTTTGTTATCCACTTACCTCATTGTCCCCTATCTCTTAGTTTCTATTTTTTTCCTTTGTGTACTTGTTTTTGGTCCACTCAGCTTGTTTTGTCCACCTGCTGTCCTTACCTGTCATCCTTTTCCTTTTTCCTCCTTAGACTCTCTCTCCTACCTCCTTTGATCACTGTGCTTTCAGCGTACTCATCTCCCTCCCTTCGTCTTTGGTTCTCTTCCTCTTTTAGGCCTGACACTGTGCCATGGTGGAAGAAGGTCTGTGTCCCGATGCCAGCTGGCTGAGAGACTGAGATTTTAGAAGACTAGATCAGAGAGGAGAGGTTAAGGACAGAAAAGGGAAAAGAGTAGAGAGGAGCTGGAAAGAGAAGGGAGGAGAGGAAAGATGGATTAGAGAAACCTAGTAAAGGAAAAGCGGAGTGGAGAGGAATGAAGTGTCAGTGTTTTCCTCTGACAGGCTATGTTTTCAGTGTAATCTGCGGACCTGTCTGTGTGTTTGGAATCCACATGACAGCTAGTTTGGCACGATGCAGTCTGGCATACTGCTAATGATGTTTTGCAGTCAGGTTTTGTAATAATGACAGCCGTGTGTGTTTGTGTGTGAGTGAGTCAGATGGGTGTAGCGGTGCCATGAAAGGCGCACCCTGCCATCCACAGTACTCATTGGCACGCATGTTACCATGGTGATGCAGCACAGCACAGATTACTGCTTTATGGCATCTGCCTATTGGCAATGTCACTTGCCTCTCAGGTCAAAGAGCACATATATTTTTCCAAGCTGGAGGATGACTGTCAAGGCGATTAGCCCGCTGGAAGTCTGTGTCTTTAAGATGGCTGCATGTCTTTAACCACGCCTGTTGGGGGCTTTTTATAGATGTTTATCAGTATTTTGTGTTCTATTAAACATATAAAGAAGGCCTAAGTAATTTTATAGTCTTAGAAAAACATTTAAAAAGTTTTAAATTCTCATTCTTAAATAAACAGACTTTTCATTTCAGGATAAATGTCCCATAATTGTACTCTTGAAGTATCCTAGTTTTATTGTAACAGAGCTAAACGGACAGTTATCTGAAATTTGCTTTCCATTGTGTATCACAATCTCTGTAAATCATTTGGAGAAAGTCAAAGTGATGAGATATGCAGTGGTGCCAATTTCACGGCATAAACTGTACAAAGCTGTTAGTTAGAGCAGCTTCTCTTTGTGTCTTAAGGAGCACTCAGCTTGCACCTTGCTCTGCTATGCTGACGTACGTTAGCCCATGACTCATTCATGCTGGGAGTTCCAGGAGAACTTGGATGGCCAAGGACTTTTTGTTGTAGCTCTGCACTGTTTTTAGTTTTTGGTGTAAACTGAGTTCAAGAATGCTCAGTCTGCTTTGTTTGAAATCTATTTCCGGCAATTTCATGTTTACTGTAAACAACAATTAAGAGTACTACAGCAGTTGTATCTCCTCTCTGTAATGTCCTTTTGAAGTCCGTGCAGAGAAAAGTAGAAAGAAACTACTGAACGCCTTCACGGCTGTGTCTCCACGCTGTTCCGTTGCAGGATCATGGTGTTTCCAGTTTTGCTTGCAAGACTCTTGTTTACTTGAAGTCATTTATCCAGACGTGCAGGAAAACTGAGAGCCAGGTGTGGTCAGCAGCTGAATCCTCGCAGGGATACACTGAAATGCAAAATGGCTGTGACAACTATATGAAATTACAGTGTTTGGTGGTATTTATGAGTTGCAGGCCTCTAGAAGTCATGTCACATGAGAAGAATATTTCCCCACATAGTAGAACTACTTAAATTAGCTCAAATGAGCTTAAAATTCAATTACTAAACTGTTGAGTCTGCTCAAGAGTTTTTCACTACGGCCCCTTTTTTAAAAATATAATCTGGTTGCTTTTTAAAGTTTGCTGTATTCATGAACATGTGTTGAAGACAAGGGCAGTCATAGCATCAAGGAGACAACACAGATGGAGCTTGTGTCCCTGCCAATACCATAGGGTGATTTGCATGCAGTATGCACAGGCATTATGAGACTCCACACAGTACCTGGTGCAGATTTCCATCAAGTCAGGATGCTTGTGTGACATTCTGCCACAGGATCTGTTTTTGCCTTGAGTTTGTTTAACAGATGAACCATTAGTTAACACCCTGAGATGAACACCTGGCCAGCAAAGCTCCATGGGGCTCAAAGCATCTGTGAAAAGTTGCGCGACTGTGTGCTGTTTATGGGCCGAGGCTCTGAATTGCACTTGAGAGGAGAAGAACTGGCTTCTCACGTCTGTCTAAAGGTTGTTATGGGTGCTCTGCTACACTAGCCTTTGACCTTTTTTAAAAGTCACAGCTTTTAGTCCTATTGCCTGAAACTCAAACGGCTTCTCAAAAACAGCAGTGAAAGTGGATCAATTTGTTCCCATTTGTTCTATTGAAGTGAACTCTTCCCCAGTTTCCCCTGGTTACTGACCCAGCCAGCAAGAGCCACCTGCAAACCCTTACACAGAGAGCAAATGAGAAAGCGGGAGGGAGGAAGGGGGTTGGAGTGGGAGCGAGAGAGAGAGAGAGGCAGCCGATCTCGGAGCAGAAATGGGCATCTGTGGAGAAGAAGACCTAAAATGCAGTGAAGGAGAGAAAGCGAGGCAGAAGCAGAGGACAGAGAGAGAGATGAGGAAAGTAATCGAGTGAGATAGGAGAGTGAGTTGGAGTGGGGAAAATGGGGAAAAAGGTGGGTAACTGAGAGGTACAGGTGTTGGCAGACCATTCCTCTGCTCCACCAGGCTGAAGTTAAGAGAATGGAGCAGACCCAATCATCATGCCTCAGAGCTAGCCAGGGCTTTGGCACTAAAACAAAGGCAGTGATACATGGGCTTGTTTTAAAGGCAATAATGGAGGGCAATATTTTCTTTGTCTGAAAAGGGACTGGCAAGCGTGACACAATTGATGTGGATAACTGAGGGCTGTCATCAGTGAGTGATTTTTAGCAGGGACAAGAAAGGATGTCATTGCCCTTGATAGCTTTGGAAAAAAGCAGTTGAATACTGTTTGGTTGTCACAGGTCATTTTGCATATAGCGGAAAAAAGAGGATTTTTCTGTTTTGTTTTTTTTTGTTTTAAATAAAGAAATCAAACGGCTCCCATGTCAGCAGTAGCAGTTTGAAGATTTAAAGTATGGAACCACTTTAAATGCAAAAAGAAATGCCTTTTTTAGACTAGCAGAGATTAAACATTTAACATCACATAGAACATGAAATGGTAGAACACATGCACATTTTATCCACTCTATTTTTAGTGGATACACTCTTCCACATCAGATACTTAAAATATGTATCTATATATGTATTTTAGCCATACAGTTCTTCCTGTATAATCATTAGGACATGGTAGAACTTAGTTTGTGGCTAGAGAAATCAATAAAAGTAAATTATCTGATCTTCTGAGAGTGGGGCCAAGATGTTTATATATTTATATATAGCAACATCAGCAGTTGTTTGATTTGTCATGATAATTATATGAACATCGCCCACTTTCCCACTGAAGCTTCTGAGCTTACTTTTTTCTTTTTTCTTTTTTTTTTGCCTTCGTACTCATATTGCAATTGTTTGTCACATTTTTGCCTGAATAATTTACTGTGGGCTTTTAAAGTTGTTTTTCTCTTCTTATGCTTCTGAGAGAGAAAATGTGCACTTCTGAGAATGGGGACGTTGTTGATCAATGGAAGATTCCCACAGTGTCTAATGCTGCAGAACCACTCAATCTGTTACAAACTGGACTGATCAAATCATTTCTCTGCTTTGCAAATTTAAGATCCGACATTATTCTCTATTATTTTATAATGACATTCAGAATAGCTTTCGGCATACGAACCTTTAAAGGTAATCAGAGGAAAAAATGGGATAGAGAATTATTATTTTTTGGTTGAACAGTTCAGTTTTCTGCTGCAGATAAAACAATGCCTTAGAAGTGCTTTATGACCCTTTTTTATTCACTCCTCTCAGTCAGTATATATTATGTGAAGTATATGGCAATAATAATATCCGATACTTCAGTACACTTGACTGAGGTGGTGAGTTTCAGTGTATGGTTTTAGCACACAGATGCATGAAACTGTAGGTTCTTTTTTTCCTATGTTCTTGTTCGTTAGCAACGTTTAGCAAACTGCTCTGAAATCCTTTAAGTTCTTGGGTCTTATCATTGACATCTGAGGTGAAGTACGCACTAATTGGAATCCAACTTGAGCAAAACTGTTTCTTTTAGCCATTTGTAGAGTCATTACTCTGTCTCCAATCTGTGGAAGAATTATTGGCGGAGAGAATTGGTGGTGAGGCTGTGGTGCATTCATCATCAGACCTTTCTTGAATTTCCAAGTTATGGACAAGAGCAGTTAAGAGTTACTCTGCTGATCAAAGATTGTGGTTGATGCTATGCTAATGTATGCAAATTGTAATGATACACCAGTGGTTTTGTACTCACACACACACACACACACACACACACACACACACACACACACACACACACACACACACACACACACACACAC
>JAQLOL010000022.1:4323770-4357883 GCA_029783665.1 Naso thynnoides | reverse complement strand
CACACACACACACACACACACACACACACACACACACACACACACACACACACACACACACACAAATACACACACAAACTTTTCTAAACCGAGGATCAGATTGCATAGGAAGGAATTTCAATGTCTCATTAGCAATTCTGCTCAACAAGGTATCTTTAAATCGATCTGTCTTAAAACAGGTCAAAAGTCCACTGCAACTCATTTGATGAACTACAATGAATAGCACTGCAGATCTTATTTGCCGCAGTTCTTTTATTTTTACTGTAATCTGTACTTGAGGTATTCAATAACTGTTATTTTGATCCTTTTTTCAAGCTATTTGATTTAACATCATTTGAATTTCTCTTATCTAAACCTATTTAATGTATTAGTCAGACAACTTTTGTGTGATATTTTCTCTGGTGCTTTTTGATTTACTGCTATAAATCAGTAGGTATCTATCTCTTCATTCCACCGGCACAGGATACGGCTGAAAAGGCTTTAAAATCAAGTGTCCCAACATATCTCAGTTTTGGTTGTGTTTCTGTAATGGTGAAGCTTGTAATGACCCTCAGGAACTTTGATAAAAGCAAGGCTACGTCTTTGTGTTTGACAAGTTTAAATCAGTTTGAATGCTGGAACAGTTCGTTTAGGATGTTGTAGGTTGTCACATTTCTCAGCAGACATTGTTTCAGCTCATCAATTAAGCAACAGTAGCATCATTATTCATGGTTTCATTAAATATGTCTGAGATACAAATACAAAACAGCCAGAGAGCAAATAAATACACACTGTTTTGACTCTGGATCAGTGATAATTTAGATTAATTGACCAGTGATTGTTGGTCCTCAAAATTTGATTGAGATTTGATCAGTTACATTCAGTGTGTTAATGTGTAACAGCCTCTACATATTTATGTGTTTCATACACTATGTGATGCTGTCCTAGAATATTCATATACTGCTATGGAAATAAAACTTTGACCGAGGAAAAAATGCACTTAATCAATAAACTGATGGTCCATGTTACCAGTAATCAATTAGAAAAGTGCTCTCAGTGTGCAACTCTTCTCGTTAATTAGCTTTTTTCCAATTAGAGAAGGAGTGATAAGAAGTTTCCAAATGTTTCTTGGTTAACTAGCTGCCATCTGTCAGGATTCATGTGGTGTTTGCTATTTTGTAACGATGTGAGTGTGCGCTTAATTGTATATGCATACCTGTGTGTGTGTGTGTGTGTGTGTGAGGGAGAGACACCAAAAGTATGTCTGGAGATTTTCCAAGTGACTGTTTTTTTCAAAGAGTAACTAAAGGGAAACAGAACAGGGAAGGGGGGGAGGTATGGGAGGAATTCATATTTGAGCTGCTGTACACATAGTTTAAGTTGTTTCCAAACTTTTTATTTTCATTTTTCAACAACTATTATATATGTCCTCAGTATTTTCATTAGTTCTGTAAAAAGAACAGGAGATGCTCTGAATTTTTCTTTTTTCCTGCAAAATTTACGACTTGCAAAACAGCCCTTACAAGGAATCCAAAAGCAGTTCAAATTCTGAATGCCTCTAAGACTAGACACACAACTTGTCCTCTGATTCCTAATCTGATCCACTCTTTCATGCTCCTATTATATTTGGTGGTTGCATGGTCTACAGGAGTTTGAACTCTAAACTTTTTTTTCTTTTTTTTGAAAAACTGTCATTATTAATGGAAACGGTAGCATCAGCATTGCAGTGGTCTGACCATCTGAGACCTTTCCGCTTTTCGTGCAGTCAGCCACCTGTATGGCTTTGGTCTGATGGACGCTGAGGCGATGGTCAAGGAGGCAGAGCGATGGAAGCAAGTCCCATCTCAGCACGTCTGTGTGGAGAGCGCAGACCGACAAATCAGGTAGCACACGCATACACATGAACAGACCATGAGTCTGTTTCATCCTTTCAATATACACTTCAAGGGCAAAAGTTTGTGGTAATGCAGGCATTACACCACCATGTCATTGCTAAACCTCTCATTTCAAACCCCAGGGATTAATATGCTGCTATACCGGCCTCCAGTCATCTGGGAAGGCTTTCGGCAACATTTTAAAACCAGGTTGTAGGAATTTAGCCACAGGAGCATTAGTGAGGTCCGCCACTGTTTGTGGATGATAAAACCTGACTTAGTTGGTGTAACAATTCATCCCATAGGTGTTCAATAAATCTGAGGAATTTAGAGAATATCTGGCTTATAGATGGCCATGCTGCAGTTCGACAGGTTTTTAATTGTACTCCCTCTGACTCTGAATGAAATTAAGAATTCTGATAATGCCTAAAATGTCAGATAAGTGATTCTACTTTGAGACCAGCATATTGGACAAAACATCTTCTAATTTTCTTTCCCCATTGTATTTTATGCAGCGGCATGTGTATGAGTATGGTTGTACAAGCTGTACCTTTATGGGGGCCAAGCATTAGTTCTGGCAGGGTGGTTCTCGCATAAGACCTTTACTACGCACACTCTCTCCCTCACTCTCTCTCTCTCTCACACACACACACACACACACACACACACACACACACACACACACACACACACACACGACGAGAGCCAAGGCTTCACAGCTTGTTATTCTTGATGCAGCTGGAAGCCTGAGCACTGTTCTGTGTTAGGCTGGCTGGCTGAACTTGGGCCCTGAACTGGTTTGCTTTCAGTTAAAGGCTCGGTGGCTAGCGACTGCAGCATTATCGGTGTCATTCTCTCTGTTCTGCTCTGGTGCACAAGTCAGTCCATATGAGGCTTATTTAAAGTCCAGCCTGTGTCTGAGGCAGCCGCGCTCAGTCGTGCTCCACATACTCATGTAATGTGTGTTGGTTTAAGGAGAAATTTCCACTGCTGTTGTGTGAAAGAAGTAAGAACAACCCTGTCATTTTACCCGCTTTCTTCCATGTGCATTTATGAGTAGTCTTAGAGATGTGTGAAATGGTCAGTCACACATTTGTCCAGTTACTGGAAGTGTACGCCTTGTTTATAAACAGTTACCCTTCTTTCATCCAGCCAAATTACAGGCTTCCAAAGAAGTAGGCAATCATCAGCAAACAAAAGACTTTGTTTTGTTTTGTTTTTGGAACGGAGGCAAAGTATTCATGAAAGTTTTATGTGTTACACAATTCAAAACTGACTTTTCAGATTGACCCAAAAAGTCTGAAAACAGTGTTTTCCTAACAAACAACCTTGTTGAGTATACATTTATGTAGTTATGTTTTCAGAAATGTTCTGATACTGTTTTTTCCTTTCAGTTACTGATGTCGATACTTTTTGTATCGGCGAATAATGGACAACCATACCAGTGTAATAAAAGAGAAACACTTTTTTTTTATCAGCTTTCTTCAACTAACTCTGCTTGGATTTTATGTTTTGGATGTGCTCATAGTTGCACAAGTTGGTGACGTTTATGGACATTGGCTGCTTGTGAGATAAAAGATGGAGTACAGGTGTCAGAGACACTTTTGGGAAGCAGCAGTGTTCCATTTCTAATAATTAAATTATGTGGTATTAGATCAGTTATCAGTGTTGTATTGCAGTATCAAAGGCATTTTGTCACTGGTTTGCTTCTGCAACAACCTAAACCTAAATGTCTCTGTGCTCTGTGCTGAATATAATTTTTCTTATGCTCCTGTATTAATCTCTTCAGCTTCGTTGGTAAACCCTCTGATGTATGTGCATTCTGTATGTATGTGTGTGTGTGTGTGTGTGTCCTGCACGTCTAACTTTCTAAATGAGTGCAGCCATCAGCCCACTGCTGTGTTCCCACACACCCTCTGGCTGGCCCCTCTGACTGCGTTTGGTAATGTCTGTCTGGTATCGCTCGCCTCACTCCACTTGGAGCACGCACCAGGAAAACTGCCTGATCTGTGTGCAGTCAGGCTGGTGCTAATCAGCTGTGCATCTGCTCTGCTCGGTCCCATGCGTATGGTTCAGTTATCTGTGTTGTGTCATAGAGAAGCCAAAGCGGTGATATCAGCTCTAGACTCCCCAGCCGTTACCGCCGTCCACTTTCCAAACAGTCAATGACGACTTACGAAAGACAGTCAGTGTTTTCAATCTGTTGCTCATTCCATCATGTCTGCTTGAGCTCGTGTTAATTTCACGTCTATTTCTCTGTTCTTCAGTGGCTTTAATATAAGTTTTTTGTATTGACTATTAGTCCTTTAAGAGTTATGTAAATAATCAGAGATGGAGACAAAGAGCACAAATTTTTTTTTATAGATTGTTAACCTATTGAAAATACTATTGAAAATATGCCTTAAATATTAAAAAAACTTCTTATGCTCCTTTGAAACTAATTTGTTGATCTAACTGGTTTGAGAGGGACCAGTTTATTTCACTAATGTCTTTAGATATAAGTGCATTTCTTAATACTATTCATTAAATTTATCTTGATGCTAAGATTTGGCCTTACAAATCAAAACTGCTGTTTTTAACATACATAACAAATATGTTGCCCCGGAGAAAAAAACGTCATCTTCATAACACAGCTAAAGAGAGTGTTCAACTGCTGATAATTACCTCAAGGTGATTTTCTTCTGAATTATAAACATCAGTGCCAAAGTTCATAACTTTTGACCATACGAATCTATGGGCTGCCATAGAGCTCAGCAGCAGAATAAATAATTAATGATAAATCAATAAAAAAGGAGAAAAGGTAGAAACACAATTGGGGCTTCACAGCTTGGCCTCCAATAAAATGTTACATAAGTGCACTATATAGTGCTTTTAATCAAAGTGCTTTACAATTTGTCTCTCATTCATCTATTCACACACATTCACTCTCACACTGATGGCAGAGAGCTGACATGCATGGTTTTATTCCAACCATAAGGAACAATGGGACACTAAGTTCAAAAAGTAGACAGGAACAGCAGGGGATCAACCTTGTGATCTGTGGACGACCGGCTTCACCGTCTTGCTCCATGTGCAGTTATTTTGCAGCAGATGCTCTTTTCAAACCTTTGCTCTGGCAGTGTGTTGTCTACCCGCAACTGTTCTGGACCTGTCCCCGTTTTTACTGCTTTGTTAATATAGTGCTGTTATTGTAGATCAACCCGAGATTTTAATCAAGGTGTCAATAGATGTTGTGCTGACTGTTGGTGATCTTTCTGCTGCTGGGCTGTGCTGGTTGACAGAACAAATAATGTTCTTTGTCTTTCTTATCATGAACACAGTTCTTGGTTTCTTTGGCATGTTGAGTTTTAGGAGATGAAAAATGTAAATATGAGTGTACGACATGCTCTTTGGTTTCTGAAGGAGCTTAAACAAAAGAGAAGGACATGTGATTGCTTTTAGGGCTTGCTTCTGGGTATTGAAACTTAATACTGAATGTTTTGTCAGTCACTAACAGAATTTTTGGATAGGGTTGGCTAAGCAGAATCTCAATGTAGAGCGACTGCCACAGTCTCTAACCTTACTCCCAACAGGCTACAGGTACACTCATGTTATGGCTGAGGGGACACAGTGACATTCAGCAGCTAAATCCCTTGTTTGAAAATGAAGGCCACTTTAAATTAACTTTACAACTGCCTGGTTTTAGTCTGTAAATGAAACCTTGAAATGGAAAGATAAGAGCTTTTAGCAAGTAGTAGCTCTGCTCAACAAATTCACTTTAAAATTTGAATCACAGCTTACAAAGAGGAGTGTGAGTGGACTCGGTTGTTTCTTAAAGGGATTGACGTGTTAGTGGAAAGGAAACCTTGGGCAATGGTTGCAGGTTTTTCCCTCTATAAAGCACTGACAGTTTAAAAAATGTGATCAGGTTTACCTTTGATCAATACATTAAGCTATCAATGCTCCCAGAACTATGGTGTATATTTTCTACCATCCTTTTCTCCAGGACTATCCGTCCAGAGCATGTGGTCCGGTCGGTGTACAAGGCAACAGGATGCACTGACAACCCCAACCACCATGTGATCTACCTGGAGCATGTAGTTGTACGCATCACAATCACACACCCTCGCCGTGGAGACCTGTCAATCAACCTGACCTCACCCTCAGGGACCAAGTCTCAGCTGCTTGCCAACAGGTAAAGAACAAGTTCTGAGATGTTGTCTGCATGACAGTGCAAAAAACACAACTTATCAAAATATTGTGACTCATGGGGTTAAATATTTGTAACAGCCAAATGAGACATTTCCTTGTTACATCTAAACAAAGTGTTGGATTGAATCTGAAGGGACATCTGCTTGCTTTATGAACAACAGTAATTTTTGATTTTGGCTTAAGGACAGTAAAATGTTGCCACCTCTCTGGTATTGGATACAGATTTTAGTATAAGCACTGCAAGTACCTTTTATACATTTACCTCAGATAAACCACAGTCCTGTACAGTGTTTATACACAGTTTATTAGAGACTGTGAATGTAGGTGGTTGAGTATTTGTGATTGTTTGTACTGGTATTTCTAATGCGTGAGTTGTTTCCTTTGCTGATATCTTATGGGATTTGTGTGTGTGTGTGTGTGTGTGTGTGTGTTTGTATGGGCGTGTTTGTGTGTGTGTGCAGGTTGTTTGATCACTCCATGGAGGGTTTTAAGAACTGGGAGTTTATGACCACCCACTGCTGGGGAGAGAAGGCAGCAGGCGACTGGGTCCTAGAGATCCATGATTCACCTTCTCAGCTCCGCAGCCAGAAAGTCCCTGGTATGATTGAGTTATTGAATTCTTTTAGTAAAAAAGATTCATTGATACATGTTCATTTGTATTTACTTAAATTCATGTTAACAGTAGAAAAAGAAGACAAGTTTAGCCTGGATTGAGTGGAGGACCAGCAGGAGTCCACATGTTGCTCTGGAGGCAGTGAAATTAACTGCTCAAATGACCCTCTAATTTAACAACATAATAAAGTCTCCAATGGAGAGGAACAATTTCTAAGAAGCTGTAATGTCTATCACCATAATCCCTTATACCTACTTCCTTATGTGTATCATTAAGATTTTAATGTAACTTAATCTACCTATGGCAGATTAAAATAATTAGAAAATTAAACATAATTTAGATAAAGAAGTTCTTACTCTTTCTGTTTGCTATCTAGTGAAAGATGGCTCTGCTGCTCTCCCACTTTATGTTTCACAGGGAAAAAAAGGATCTTTCAAAACAGTCTATTACAAATCTGGTCATTGATACCAAATACACAAATAAAACAAGCTGATTCAGCTGCTGGCTGTGAATCTGTGTTAAAGATGTGTTTGACACTCCTTCTGTTTACTCAGGCAAGCTGAAGGAGTGGTCACTGGTGCTGTATGGCACCTCTGTGCACCCATACTCGTCTCTGCGCAGCGATAAGCCCCGTTCCACAGACACACTGACGCCCACCGATGAGGAGCTTACAGAGGAGTACAACGGTGAGTGATAAATGCAGGGCTGCATAGGGACAGGTTAGCCACAGCAGCAGCATTGCAGAGTAACATAATTATTTAGCAGCTGCTACCTTTACTGTCCTGTCATAATGTACTGCAACATCAGGTGTAAAGGTATAACAAGTGGGTGAAAAAATTTACAGTCAGCTATTTCACGAAGTCAGTTAATATTGACAGTTATCAGATTATAAAACAACTGCTATGATCATCACCTCTTTATACTGCTCTCTCTGTGTGTGCACAGGTTCCTGTGACACTGAATGCAGTGAGAATGGCTGTGAAGGTCCTGGACCCCATCAATGCATTAACTGCCTCCACTACTTCCTCAAGTTCAAGAACAACACCAGGTCAGAGTGCCTCAGCGTTAGGCAGAATGTTAGTTTTGTGCTGGAGAACTTTAAAAATTTGTCTCATTTTAATGTAGTGATCTGTTGACTTTGTTTGTCAGTGGTGGAAAAGTTTTTCAAATCATTTTAACACATCAAAAGAGGCAAAAAGTTTAATTTTGCATCTAGTATACATTTTTTATGGTTAGTGAAACTTAGGTGACATAATTAGATTTTCTAATATAATTATTACTTTCAGTCGGTGTCGCTTACTTTCTTACCATTTATAGATTCTTAAAGTTTGCATGAAGATTTAAAATAATTGCTCTGTGGCCTCCATCAGAGCCACTTAGTTTTTTCCCTCTTAATTTGAGAAGCAACATATAGAGGGTTCACCTTGCTCATATGTGATTTTCTGCAGCATCTAATTGTGTTAAAGAGGGTGGAGTCCTGTGGGAGTCCCGAGACAAATAAAGGGAATGATCAATATTAGCTGAGGGGGTTTCAATCAGAAAGTTTTAACAAAGTAAGCTACTGTTGGTGCATACCAATCCATGATAACTGGATTTAATCAGCTTAAGGCAATATTTTGATCATGTTTACAGGCCTCAGTGAAATGTCTGTGTAACAGCCCTGTTTACATAATAAAATTTAAAAATCAGTATTCAAGAAGGACTTTACTGCCAATGATTTTATGTCTAAATTCAACAAGGTCAGAAATCTGTGTTAAAGACAAATAAAACAAAATGATATTATATTTTTAAGTCCTTTTTAAACATGTACTTATGATATACATGATTGTAAGGATGTTACAGCATGAGTTCCAGAAGACCATTGCCTGTAAACACAGGTTGTTTGCAAATCACGGCATTCTGGTTTTATTTGTGTTTTACACAGCGTCCCAAATTTTATGGAATTCGGTTGCAAATGCAACAACCAAATAATCTGACAAAAAAACAACTGAATGTAAGGCTTTTAAACAATTCTTACAATAAATACAACATCTATTTTTTTTTACAAAAGGCATGCATGAACATAAAGATTCAGACGGTTGGATTTGTACATGAAGGTGGCAAAGGCTCATTTATTTACAGTAAATACTGAAGCACCCTTCCACACCAGAGGTCACAAAGTGTCTCAAAAAATACACATTTCAAAAATGTGATAACAGACCAGTTTACACATGTGAATAGATGGTTTTTAAGCTGCCTTTTCAAGGTTTCCACAGCAGAAGGCGGAGATTTAAATGCACCTGGTTCCTCTTATGTTCTCTTTTCCTTTTCGTGACTACTTGACATCATCTCTAGCTTGTTTTAATATTCTGACCCTGGTGCTTAACTTAGTTTAATTTTTGTTTTGAATTTCAGAAAGCAGCATTTTAATTTTGCAGCGTGTAACTGCTTTGATGCACTCAATAGTGCTCTGACTTGCAGAGGTTCATTTGGAATTTTACTCATTTCCTTTTTGCCACAGTTTTAGGTCACAGGTCAGTGCTCAACCATGTTATTCTGTGAGCTTGATGTGGACACAGTTAGAGTGCAGGTGGTGTCCTCATCCATTTCAGCCTGTCAGTCTGATGACAGAAATGCTGTTTCCTCTCAGCCATGGCATGATCAGTCTCTCGCTTCATCTCGTGTTTAGTGTGTGTTTACGTGTAAGCGTGTGTCTGTCAGGGACAAATGGTTGTTTAAAGGCTGTTTAAAGGTTAAGACTTGGTTTTAAAGGTTATGGTTAGAATTAGGTTAAGGTTCAGGTGAGAGTCTAGGAAATGCATTATATGGGTCTCCACAAAGATACTGTTACAAGTTTGTGTGTGTTTGTGTTTGTGTGTGTGCACGTTTGTGTGTGCCCTTAGGATCCCATTAGGATAAAAAAGTCTGTTGTAATTGCCTTTGTGTCGGCGGGTCTCTGCACTAATAAAAGACAAAGCAATGCAGGTGCATGAGAATGTGCAAGCTTAGGTGCTGCCTTATCATTAGCCCACTTTAGAGGTGCGCTGCCCTTTCTGCCACCACAGGGAGCAATTGATGAATGAACGTTGGGGCAGTGGTGGAAGGAAGGAGGAGGGATGGTGGTGGTGGTGTGTAATGTTCAGATAATTACATTCCTACGTATGTGTTTCATGGTCTACTAAAAGGTGTAATTAAGTCTTTGCATTTTTGTAGGTAGCATATTTGTGTCTATGTGTGCAGTACACATGTGTGAACATTGTATAGGGCTGGGCAATAAATTGATCTTAAATCAAAATTAGAATTAATTTAATTTAAAATCGGCTGGCACTTTATTAAACCCAAACTGAAGGATTCATCTTTTGGATCAAACCTTTATTTAAAAAAAGCTTTAGTTTGGGTAAAGCAAGGTGTGCACTTTATTCCCAATAGGGACATTCATGTTTGTTTGAAATAAAGACAACGTATTTGAAATAATTCCTTTGTCTTTTGTGGTTTAAAAAAAATTGATTAAAATCGAAAATTGAATGTTGTAATGAAAAGAATCGGGGATTTTATTTTTAGGCCATATTGCCCATCCCTAACATTTTATACAGAGTTATAGCCTGAATGTTGAAGTACTGTGGTTGTAACTATAAAATTTCCACAGATAATTTCAAAGAAACTTAAAAATCTCTGGCAATTTTTGAAGTCTGTCTCAGATCTTTACATGTGTGTCTAAATGCAATAAGAGATAAATCTGCTGGGAAAAAATATTAAATAGTTCTGTCTATTCAATTTTGCCTTTTATTTACATTGCCTAGAAAAGGACTTATATAAAACAAACAAAAAATATCCTCCTCATAAAAACCCAGACTGTACAACTTTTACAACTGCTAAATGTTAACTTCACCCCATGTTCACGTGTCCAGAAAAAAATTACTAAGGGCTCGACTCTCTTTGTCCATAATAATCTATAGCCATCTTTGTTCACCAGGAAGAATGAAAATCCGAAAAAGCAAAAGCACGTGTGTATGCAAATGTATCAGTGTCCCACATGTTCAAAATTTAGTACCCTATATATCAATGTACATTATCTGCATGAAAGCTAACTGCTCACTTGATTTTGCTTTTTATGGTAAAAAATCTTTAGTTTTTGTGTTGTTGGTTGTTGTTGTTTTTTTTGTGACTCCTGCCATGGTCTTATCGTTTGCCCTGCTGAGGCAAATGTTGCCACCTTGCCAGGTCTGAGAAATGAATTTGCAGACTAAAGCATATTGTGACTGATAGGAATGATGGTTAAAAATGTAAGTCATGTGAGGAAAAGAACTTTCTCCTTTAAATTGCTTTTTCCACCATTTCATGCCTATAGAATTTCAATCCCTGACATCTGCTTGCACTGACTGTGTGGTCAGGAAAATACTGTTAAAGATTTATTTACTCATGCAGTGATGTCCTTGGGCTAGGCTGCTGTTACATTATAGTGTTTTTATAATCTGGATCGGTTAAATAATGGTTTTAGCCTAGCGGAGAAATGGTATTAAAGTGGGTGGATAGACGCATGGCAGTGTGTATGTGCACACATGGATTATGTGCTTCACACATGCAATATGTGTTTCTTGGCAGAAAAGTTATGAAGTGTGTGCACGTGTCTGTGTTTTTTGTGCTCTCGAGTATTTTGTAGATCTTTTTCACCTAAGGAAGGGAGCCTCAGGGTAATATGAGGGGGTGTTGGCAGGCTGTGAATTTATCCAACAGATGTTGCACCTGTTCACCATATAGCACCCGCACGCACACATTCGATCCCTCTACTTCTGTTCGTCACAACTCGTTTTTCTTCATCAATAGCACCTAATTAGCAATTATTGAAAAAAAATCTGCTTTAGTCCTAGTTAGTCTACACGTTGCACACAATATGTTATGTCCATAGTATACTCGCACAAAAGGCATATGCTTTTTGTCAAACATATGTTTCACATTTTGAGCCTGTTAACAAAATGCTGAGGCTGGGCTATAGAGATTGTTAATCATGACACAATGAGTTTGATCTTGTCTTTGTGTTGTTCTACAACATGAACATGTCTGGAAGAATTGTAATGTGTTCCTTCTTTGTGTTTTATGATGCTCACTTTCACCCCGTGTCCCTCTCTTCTCTCTCTCTCCAGGATGTGTGTGTCTGAGTGCCCCAGTGGCTTTTTCCGTGATGATAGGAAGCGCTGCAAGAAGTGCTCCTCGCTGTGCGAGACCTGCGTTGGTAGCCGTAGCGACCAGTGCACCACATGCAGGACTGGTTTCCACCTCAATGAGGGCTCTAACACGTGTGTTGCGAACTGTGCTGACAGCTTCTACCTCGACCTCGGTATGGTTCACTGCTGGCCAACAATATGTACAAGCTTTAACCAATGAGTACACATACACATACATGGGACAGCACGGGTTTCTCTCATCGTTCCTATAATCTTCCCATCCTCTTGGCTTCCATTAGCTTTTTTTCTGACTTTAAAGGAGAGCTTTTATACTTGTTTTGTCTTTTCTGACCTATAAATGTTGTTAAAATGTTGGATACTTGAGTTAAACAATGCCATAGCTTTGCATATTGAGGTATATGCATTTGAAAGTGAGCCCTGCAGGCTGTTTCAGTTGGCTTTGCATGCTGTGTTTTTCAGTGTTTTTTAACAGTGTTTATTCAGTGATGTTAGTGCATGCTGGACTGGCTTATGTGGGCATGTCAGCGCATGCACACAGGCCTGAGCCTGCCCCTCCCCTGCTCTGCTCCAAGATGTCTACCCTCTGCTCTCTGCTTCAGGGATTACTGGCAGCACCTTGTTCGAGATGGCTCCAATAAAATGTTTTGTTTTGTTTTTTTTTGTTGTTGTTGATGTTGTTGTTGGGTGAAGAAAGGACAGTTTTCTTTGTTAAACTTTTCTAAAGAGGCAAGCAACAGACAAAGGTTGATAGCCTTGCTGTTTCTTGTGTATTTATTCCATGTGGATTTATTTACTTCCTCAATGAGCTCATGAACTGGATTAACAGCTAAACTTCTGCTAAAGGACTGCAATTTGCTTTGTCTTGTTGAAGAGTGAGAAACGCAAGCTGTAAGTAGCATTTTCTCAGTGTCCTAGCTGTGTTTATTTTGTGTTAGTAGAGGAATTGCGAGTACAGCAGAGTGTGAAGGCGCACATGAGGGAAAGGGGGAGGAGTAACCGACACTGACCGTTTTCAGAGAATGCAGAAAATACAAGAAGGAAAGAGGGCGCGAGTCAGTTTTTTGAAGATCTACAGACTTTATAGTAAGGTCAGTTGTGTTTAGCTGTGTTATAGGAGTCCAAAATCAAAATGAAAGGCCACAAAAACAATTATAATAGCTCTCCTTTAACATTGTTTTTTCTTTTGTTTCTGTTTTTTAAAGTTGAACAAAACTTCCCTTTACTGAATTTGACATTTCTGTGGATGCGAAACAAAATGCCTCCAACAACATAAAACTGGGCTCAACAGTGATTGCTATGCTCTTACATGCCCACACAGGGCCAAAATATATCTAAGTTAATTTTAACTTTTCTGCCAAGTAATCATATGTCAGAATGTAAAATAAGTCACATTAAAGAATAGCTCATATATTGCCCTCAGTGGGGAAGGTTATGCACATAAACAAAAGTGCTTCGGTGCACCACCTGAGAATGATGCCTTTGTATCCTTGATGTAACGTCTAGCCAGTTGTTTATTTTTATGCACTTGCTGACCTGAGCAGAACTGGAAAGTTTGCGCAAAGTGATTTTTTTTTTTTCAAGAGTGCAACATAGAAGAAATTTTGAAATAAAACAGGAGGATTGTCTGTGGATTATGTTTAGGAGAAGTCAGCATGTTTTCTTGGTGGTGACCACTTGTTAATAAACAGAGTATTGCAGCAATGTTAAAATACAGAGTGTATTTTATGTATGCTCAACAGTTTTTCTTATGCACAAGATGTATGCCAGCCTGGCTGAAAGTAAACCCGGAATGAGAGACTGAATCTATGTATATCTCATAATTATGTCTATGCACTGGTTTGCAGCCAAGACAGTGTAAGTCCTGGCAGCTCCGAGAGTCTCTGGCAGCAGATCTGATGTGATCTAATCCAAGTTCAATCATAACATTTCCACAGGCCAAGATGTAGTGGATACTTTTTTCCTTTGAAATGTTGGCACTGCTGAGTAGTGTGTTGTGTTAAATGAGCTATCTAGAGTTTGTTTTCTCTGTCAGTGTGACGGCATGCTGAGGCAAATTCCTGCCTTTATTAAAACATGAACATGTCCATGTAATGATTTCATTACTGGTCAAGATAACTGTAGTTTTCAGAGATGCCAACACAATTATGGACAAAGTAATGTAAGCTACAGGCTGTATGTTCTAGAAAAGGGGGATTTTTTACTGTTGTATCAAAAAAACAAAGCAAGCACAATTTTAAAGACCCATGAAATACTTTTTAACTAGGATTGTAACTAATGCTTACTTTTTTATGGACTAATCTCTTTATTATCTTTGATTAACTGGTATATTTCAATGTAGAGGATGTCAGAAAAAGGTCAATTCCATTCACAATTTCAGCAAAACAAATGTTTTCTCTAAAGATTCTTTGTTTTGTGTCTCACATCCAAAGATAGTAAACATGAAACAGAGAAAAGCATAACATCTTAACATTTAATGTGCTTGTACCTGCAAATGTTTTGCATTTCTGATGGTAAATGACTAAATAATGAATTTTCTGTCATTGTTTGAGTTCTGCTTTTAAACTCAAGTTCTCAACTAAAATGGGAAAGTAGCATTCAAGAAAAGTCAAAGTGCATTTTGTCTTCATGGAAATCTGTCCGTGACCTGTCCATATCCTGCATTCACCCTGTAATGATAGTCAGATTCCTGAAAATCAAACCAACCATCTCCACTTACTCTCCATCTCCTCCTCTGAGCTTTGACCATATAACTTCCCAAACAAACCCCTAAAGATTGTGTCATACATAAGCAACATTTTTCGGAAATGTGGAAATAACAGATTTGATTAATAGTGATAGTCTACTCTTTGGTTTTCCAGGAATAAAAGCATTATTCTTGTATCTTTTTGGCAAACCTCACCACTGCTGAAGGCAGAATTGTCCATGTGCATTGTGTCAAAGCGTGTCATTGCCTTTAGTCTGCCTTTTGAAATATTCATCTACATTCCTATCCTCCCTCACTGACTCTACGATCTTCTTTTTCATTCCCGCAGCTTTAGCCTTTTGACATTTCACTTCTTCCCCCTCCTGTCGTAACATCTCCTCCTGCTGCCTTTTGTCCTCCTGTTTTGTTCATCTGTCCCTTCTCCTGCGTTTTCTTCCCCTGTCCTCCCCCACTTTCCTTAGTAAACTTCCCTTTTGCACTTTCCCCCTTCTTCCCCTCTTCATCATTGTCTTCCTTTTCTGTTATCTTTCTTTATTAAAAATTAGCTAGACTTCTGGTCCTTGTGTTTGATGGTTCTTCCTTTGTCTTTCAGATTCCAACATTTGCAGGAGATGTCCCGAGAACTGTAGGAGATGCACCACCTCAAATATATGCACGGAATGTAAACCTGGGATGAGGTAAGATGGAAGTTGAGCTGGATGGTGCAGTAACTTGCGATCATACAACTTTTGCAGTGTTTAATTATTTTCCCCAACCACAACGGTCAAGTTAGGGTAGGGTTGCTGCAAATATATTAACATGAGTTTCCTCTTAAGTGATACAGAAACAGTTTGATGAATTTGTCTGAACACTATTTTTTATCAGACTTGCACGGTCACTCCAGTTCAGCTACTTAACAGCACTAAAACTGTAAAGACATTAGTGGAGGCTCTCGTGGGATGGCCTCCCTTACACACCACCGCTACTATAATACTATATATATAACTCTTTGTTATTAGAAATAACGGGGGTTTGTCTGAAAACACATAAATGGAGTGATGCCTGCAAGCTAGTTTGAGCAGACAACTCGAGCTGTACTGATTCATATTTGTCATACATCATTCTCACAATCACCATCACGCGCATCCTCCAAATTTGGCAGTCTGTGTAAGCTGCAAGATTTCCACCATCTACCTCTGCTCTGTCATTGCTCAAGACTTGTACCAGTGCTGTGCTCGAACTTTCAATCCCTCCACTACCTCAGCATCCACCTGCAAGCTCCGACTGAGTGGTTTAAGATCTACGTCATCACTCCTCAGTTTCTGCATATTAATTAAATTTGCCAGGAGTGATGAGTTTGGAGCTTAGATGCCAAACTCAGACTGTGATCTGCTGCAATAAACATTTCAAACCATTACAAACGTGAGCTGTCTGACTGAACTTTCTAAAACAGACAAATCCAGCATTTTTGCAGTGATTGGTCAGCTGTGATGAGGTGAAAAAGTAAGCTTGTTTGATTTTTACTCTGAATCACAAATTTTTCCTAAAGTTACTAGATGTCACTTTTATACATACAAACAAATGTAACACTTTGGAGACAGTGTCTTTGTTTCATCCCTCTCTATGACAGCTGGCTTTTCGCTTCACCTTTGGGTGTAACTAATCAGACTACCCACATGTAAATAAAAGTCTGTCTTTAAATGTACAAACTAGTTTGTTTCTCAGATACCCTGACCTCATTGTAAAATGTACTTTTATCCAAAGAACTTTACAACGTGCCTCTGACTTACTCTTTCCTGAGCCAAATGCCCTTAATGTCCCTACAGCTTACCCCAGTATATGGTTTAATTGTCTAGCAAATTAAAAACGTGGTGTAAATGTGACTGTGAGGTTCTGTGCTTGAAGGAGTCTTCAACACCTGTATCTCTGACCTGCCTCCAGCTGCTGGTGCAGCAGCTTGTTCATATTACGGGCTATCATTGCAAACAGCCCCCTGTCATTGCAGCACAAATAGCTCAGATTTTGTCCTTTTTGCAACAGTTTTGTTCAAATGTCAGTGTTGTGGTTTCAGGATAAAAATCTTTTGTCTTCATCCACTGCAGGAATACACCATTGCTAATTTAGAACAGCTTATTGTGTTACACTGTGGTTTGGATTCGCAGCATGAAGCAGTGAAACCAGGGCTTCCCAACTGTTTTCCACTTTGGACCCAAATTGAGTAAACAGAGCTTCACTCTTTGACCCAGGTTTATTAAAGCCACATATGCTCGTGACATGTCTGGAACCACAAGAAGTGGAGCTGTGCCCATTTTGTGTTGTGTTGCTTATTTTGAAGAATCTCAGATCAAAACCAGTCAGATATCCAAACGGACGTGTTCGAGTTCATTTTCTGGCCTCTTCACCAGTAGCCTCTTCAAACCGCCCCACCTACACTTGACCTGACAAAGGATAGGGTGTTTTCAAAGTGCTGAAATTCCTGATAGGTCACAAAGGAAGTACTTGTAAAGCATTTAAACATACTGCGGTCTTGAACCCGGCTTTAAGTGTTCTGTATAGCCAGAGGTGGAGGTGGGGACACTTGTAAGCCATAATTTCCTCTGAATGCCAGCGAGACCACAGCAAGACACATGCTCACGCACACATGCACACACACACACACACACACACACACGCACACACTAACAGTCACCCATTCCGTTCACCATTCATGGTTGGTTAGGAGGCGAGGAGGAAGAGAAGACCAGACGAGATCGTTTCTGGGAAATGTTAGCTAACGCAGACCAGCTGTTTTACGGCTTTGTGCAGCGAGCTCACCAACCTGTCCTCAGCATGACTTCGCAGAGCAAATTTTACAACCTCCAAACCTACTTCCTACTTTACCTTTATCCTTATATCTGGCATTTGAAAAATCTCTTGAATATATTGGTCAAAAAACAACCAAGCAAACGTTGGTCTAACAGTGATGTTGTGTCGCTGGCCAAAAACAGTCCCCGTCAGACGCAAATAACTTTGAGCAACAGCAAGATGGTAACTTTGTTCTCCCATCCAATAATGGTCTTAAAACCCAGGAAATGTTGATCTTATAGTTGCTATTAAAAATTGTAATGCATATATCTTTATTATTCTTGTTTTTTATTTAAAAAATTTTAATGATTGAGGAATGGTTGTGATTAGACATCCACATGACTTCCGTTGAAATACTCTGCACCCATTTTTTACATCTAAAAAAATGTTTGTGCCATTTATGTATATGTATTTGTCATCATTTTAATCATCCTGTTAAGTTTGTAAGAGCCAAAGTTTTTTTCATCCAAACTGTCTTTGACAGCACATTGGAGAAGTTTGACTTCAGACAACGTGATATAAATAAAGACAGAGTCCAGTTAAATGGCAGCGAATTGGTTGTTGAGTGAAGAGAGCCAGTTCTCTGAAGAACAGTGTTTGCGTCTCGTGTGATGCAACATTTATTTATTATTTTTAGTTTTTGTTGACTTAGTTATTTTTAAATTTTAGAATATATATACCTGCTAAATGCATACTATGTTCATAATTAGCTAAATAGGTCCTTTTGGCAGTAAGGTCATATTTTGCTGGCTTGATTTGATTTTCAAACAACAATCTTTCAATGTCTCAATATTTGTTGGGAACAAAGTCCCTCTGAGTACAGTATAAAACATTCCTGTATATTAGTCAAAAAGCAGAGGCTAGACTGAAGGCCAGCCACTGATGTGGTGGTTCTCAAACTTTTGCTTGCATGCCCCTCTTCAGGTGGCCAAGAAAAAAGTTAATCCCTAACCGGTCGTTCTGCAGGTGTAGAAAGAAATGAGAAAAATACTCAGTAGCAGCCGACTTTAAACAAACTTTATCTCGTTTCAGCAAACAGTTAGGAAACATGAGAGTGCTTTCACTCATCTTTCTTTTCACCTGTGCTGCAGCCTCTAAGAATTTTATGTTACTAAATAACAAATTATGAAATATTTTTTTACTCACTGTCTTCCTGGTACTGGTGCTATGATGATATAAATGTGTATTTCTTGTATTTTTCTGTCTAGTCTTCAAGGAAACAAGTGTCAGATGACCTGTGACCCAGGGACTTACTACAATGGCCACAGAAGGGCATGTGAGCCCTGCCATCGAGCCTGTGCCACCTGCGCAGGTAGGAAGATCTTTAACAGCAAACTAGTAGAAACACTTTTGAATTGCATTTTTTATGTGGGTGTATGTGTGGTTTTTTGTTAATTATATGATTTGTGACGCTGTGACAACATCCCTTAAGTGTATGTGCCTGTTTTTGTTTTGTTTTGTTTTTTTTGTTTTTTTCAGGCACAGGTATAGAGGCGTGCACTAAGTGTGCAGATGGCTACTTACTTGAGGACTGGCGATGTGTGTCAACATGCAGTACTGGCTACTACCTGTCAGAGCAAACCTCAGACAACGGGCAGGTGCAGAGGTCCTGTAAGAAGTGAGTCAGCACACCTGCCAACACCTCAGCACCACAGACAAAGGGTGAAAAACTTTCCAGTCGACAGAGATAAAAAGACATCGAGAGCTTCAGCAAGTGAAGTGAAATAAATTTCGAGTTGTTTCTTACTTTTTTCCCAGTTTAGCCTTTACAAGCGCTTGTTTTCTTTCTAGCGCAATGTGTTCAGGGGTGAATAATCAGCACTAAATTTTTTATATATTTCTATGTGTTATGCTATGATAAAAGGCATAATTTATATAATTGACTATATTTAAAATTGCTACAGACTCAGCTGCTGCTGACTTGGTCAAAAGGTAAAACTGAAAAGAAAAAATCTTAAACATAGAAGCTTAACATGTATGAGCCTATTACCACTCAAACAGGTGTTTTCTACGGAAAATTATTAATGATCTTCATGTTTCACATAACTGTCCATCCTGACTGTCTTTACAACCAGTGCCTGTCTGAACTTTCTCTGCATATAAGCATTTGTTTTTTATCTCCCTACCTCCATTAGTCGTTAGTGGTTTAGTCGCTGCTCTGGATTTACAGGCAAAATGTTGCAAGGCAGCTTTAAATATGGACAAAAGCACCTGTGATTGTGCAGCTGCATGCAGTCTCACTCAACACTGGAGCTGTGTCCCCTTTTTTTAATATAGCCTGTACTTTAAGTGGATTTGGAAGTGAATTTTAAAGTGAAAGGATATTATATTTTATTCAAAGTGAAGGGATATTCTATTTTGTCATTTTCTACAGCCCCCGTACCATTTTTTATGCCAATGTGCAGTGCACAATCTCCTCATTTAACATTCTGAGAAAGTGGCCAGGCAGTGATTTAGACATCAGCATGCTCCATGAAACAATAATTTTGTTGCACCATACCCTTATTTAAAACTTGGACTCAAAGAGGAATGATGTAATTTTGCTTTGGGTCAACAAACATACAATCAGTCACTGTAATAATAAGGGGAAATGTAAGCAGAAAACTTACAAAAGACGACTTTACTGGCATTAAGCGTTTGCTGTAAAACATTAGCCTGCTGCTGCCATATTTCAACACCGTTTTAACGAGCCTTTTAGGACTGCGCTTTAGTCCAGTCATTGTTTCTGTCTTAAAACTGTGTGCAGTTTTTCCACAAACAGCTCTGTTGCCTCACTCTTCACCAATGTTAACCTGGTTGAAAACATGGGCAAAAAAGAAGGTTTCTTATGTTTCGTTTTTTTTCTTTTTCCTTCTTTTCTTTTCTTTTTTTTTTTTTTTTTTGGTGATGACAGTTTGATGACTACTTAGCCTCCTATCACACCCACAGTCAAACTCCTCCACAGTGTCAGACATCGTGTCTGCTTCTCTTATCGGTCTTTGAGGTGGACTTGCTTGACTTCCTGCTGTTTTTCCCTCTCATCTACTCACTTGACCCTTTGCCTCACTTGATCTCTTATTTCTCTGTCAGCTGTTGTCCTATTTTCACATAAGCACAATCGTAAATGTGACAGCTGTTCTTTTATTTCAGATACCAGTTTTCATCGTGACCTTTAAGCTTTTATTAAGCATGAATTTCTTTGCAAATGCTGCTCACCAACTCACAGTGAAAAGGCCGAGGCAATAATGTTATTAGTGAGAAACAAATGATTACAGCAGTGAAGTTTTGTGTTGAAATGTTTTAAGGCTGAAAATGTAAAAACAAGGTGTTGTTTCAGTTTTATTTTAAATATTTTGTTGGGTCAGCTCTTTTCTCCCTGGTTTACACATCTTGCAACATTTTTGATCCACATCAGGACATAATGCAAGAATGAAAATAATTACATCTTATTGTCTTCTTGGATGACACAAGTAGTTTTCTCTCATTGCAACTGAATTTTATGCAAACTTGAATATGACTGCATGGTACTCTAACTAACCAGCTCACACTTCAGCAGAAAGTCAAGTTTATTTTTAACTTTTACAAAGGTTTGTTATTGTTTTAAAAGAGTGTTTTAATTCCATGTCAGGCTTCTACATTGGAGACTGCATTGCTCAGTTTTCTTTTAGCTGAGTGGTTTGAGCGTGTATCGGAAAGGAGTTACCTGGAAATGTGAAAAAATTTGCAACAAAATCAGAAGCTGTCAAAGCACAAACTAGGAAAAATGAGCCCTACCAGTGAACAATAGCTTAAATGGCCTCAAAGAACAACTCCAGCTTTTTTGTGTATGTGCTGCAAAAATGAGTCTGTAATTCTTCATACAAACATCAACAGGTGTGACCATAGCTGCTACGAGTGCTTGGGGCCCGGTGAAAGAAACTGCAGCAGCTGTGTCAGTGGTTACAATCTGGAAGCCGGAGCCTGTGTGGTCAGCACCATCTGCAAAGATGGTGAGTTGTCAGCTTTCTTATTTACAGGAAGGCCTCAGTATATTTTCGTTATGTTTATTACATTGCTTCCTAAAGGCAATAGTCATAGTGCATACTGGTATGGTCCCCAGTTAAATTTATATAAAGAATTAAGAACAGCTAGAGCACTGAATTTGACAGAAAAACAAGCTTTATTATGTATTTGATTGAAAGCAGGATTTTTGCAAAATATTAAATGCAAACTATACAAATTCTGGTCCAAACAGTCTCTGATAATCAAAGAGTTAAAGGCTGCGGAAGTGCAGTTTTACATCATAACTGAGACTACTTTGCATCTCCAGATGAATTTAATCACATTATATCCCATAGGGTACGAAAATGAATGCAAAAGGCAGCTTTGTTGAGTAAAGCTAAGGATACACCTGTGGCCTCCCTCTTTTATTTTGGAGCTTTGTACTGACTTCTTAAACTGCTCAGTGTTGAACCTTTGCAGCAGGAAGGTGGTCTGCGCTTGCTTTGCTCTTTACCTACAGGTCTTATTTGTGTGCTGCATATTATAAATATAAAATCTCTCTAGGATTACACGTTCACACATTCTTGTTACTTTTAACATAAACTCACTTTTTTGTGGTTATTCTTTCTTTACTCTTTGACACTACATAACCTGAAAAGTTTCACCAAGCATCTTCTTGCCAGTAGTCTCTTTTCTTATTTGTCAGGTGTCCAATATATTCTGCTTCTCTACAAACATTTTCTAAATTCTCGTGTGTGTTTACTTGCACTCCAGATTTTCTTTTTGCTCTGCTCTATGGTGTTGTCTTTTCCGATGCATGTTTGGCTCATGGATGTTTTTAGTGTAAATCTTTTCCGTTTCTCACTGACCAGCTGAGGTGACGGTCTGTTTATGAAGCTTTCATTACAGCCTGTGATTTGCTACTTGGTGCATGACCTTCTAGTTGAAATAAAGCCACTGCTGAAAAGGTCTTTCAGTTTGTGATGAGAAAAAAGCTCTGAAAAGAAAAATGTCCTTACTATGTGACCATTCCTGTTGATGATGTGTACTTAAAGTGTACACTCAGTCTGTTTCCAACCTTATAAGCCAAAGCCTACCGTTTTCATATTGGTAAAACTTTGAAAAATTGATAAAAGTGGCTGATTAGTTTAATGGCTGCTAATAAATAAAAGAAGTGATTTAATGTTCTTACAGACTGATGGTCCACTTTTAAGTTTTCTGTTTAAAATGACACCAAGTTGTGAGTTCAAAATATCTTCAATTTGCTAATTGTGTGATGTTTGTTTTCTCTCTCTCTCTCTGTTTTTTCTCCCAAATCTGTTTTTTTCTCTCTCCTGACATGGATCCAATCACTCCACTGGACTACAATCATTTTCCACCTCGATGAACAACACCTGTGATTGGATCAAAAAACTCTTCCTGCCATCTGAACCCTCTCCTGACCAATCACACGGCTCTACCTGCCATTCAACCATTTCTAATGGCTCTGCCCTTTGTGTGTTTGTGTGTTAAAATGTTTTTTTTTCTGTGTGTGTTTTTGTGTGCATGCTTCCCTCCTCCCCTTCTTCCAAACTCCCCCTATAATTCTTCTTCCTGGTCTGTGGAAAGCAAATGAAGAATCTTGGGCGGAAGGCAGTTTCTGCGTGCTTGTTAAAAAGAACAATCTTTGCCAGAGGAAAGTGCTGCAGCAACTGTGCTGCAGAACGTGCTCGCAAAAGGGGTGACGGGACATACTCACCGGGCGTAAAGGGAGTGCGGGGGGACGTGGGGGCACAGGGGGCACCCCTCCTTCTCAAACCCCCCTGCCCACTCATTCACAGTCACATAATTTATAAGAGAATCTGTGCCTCTTAAAGGGACTGCATCGGAGGTGCGATGGCAGGACTACAACAAACCTACCTTTTTTCTGTACTGGGACACACACATGTGGTCAGGGTGTAAAATGACTGGGACTTATTTCAAGAACAAATGAGCAAATGAAAACAAAAGTGAAACAAACAAAAGAATAAAAGTGTCGGTATTTTGTGACCAAAGCATCGATGCCAAAATAATTGAACCTTCTTTTTTGTTGCCAGTGTAGGAAGCATAGCTTAAAACAGGAGCCACTCAGCCTGTGAATCTCTGAATAAGTCTGTGTGCATTTTTATTTTGGCTCCTCTTCCTCATCTCTTTCCAGTGTTAATGATAAGCAGATGGAAAGGGAACATGCAGTTGGAAAGGCCCTGGTTTTCTGCCTGTAAATATACATCAAATGAAAAAAAAAAGAAGAAGCTCACTCAGTAATGTGAAAATAATGTCTGTCTGGGTTGATTTTGGCTGTTTAGGGAATGGAAGACAAATTCACACACATGTAAAAGGATTTGTATGCACCACACGCATACACTTATGTACATGAACTCAGACTTAAATGAACCACCACTTGAAGTTTGATGCTACATTGTCACCGTATCCCGGAACTGATGCACATTCTTGACCAAAATCACCTCATTTCATTTATTTAAAAACATAAACCTGCCCTCTGAATAGTGTGTGTGTTTGTCTTTATTGGTGTGTGCGTGTGTGTGTGTAGGAGAATGCCATTAATTCTTAATGTAAGCCCAGACAGCATTGATTCATTCCAGAGGTACAACAGGACAAGTCGATAGTCATTCCTTCTGGAGCTTTCTGCAGGGAAGGAAATGCTGCAGCGAGTTACAATGAATTTGTGGTACTGGGGATGCACTGATGCCTATTTTTCTTTCATGATGCAGATTCTGGATACTAAACTTTTGCCCAAAACTGACTATCGATTCCATCCATTACTGTGACTGAACAATTTAAAGCTCCACCATTATTTTGTTGTCACTGGATAAAATGATTAAAACATGACTCATATTTCTTACAAGGAACTGAATTTCTTCTTTGTGTTGGTTTGGTTTTCCACATGCCATATGCAAACCCGATAAAGGGAATTTTGTCCAGTAATTATATTTCATCTGTATCGGTGCATCCCTTCATGTTACGGTTCTCAAATAAAATAGAGTTTTAGAAGTTTCAATTCTTCGTCATTCCATTGTCATGGCAATGCATATCAGCTGAAGTATTGCTCTACACTTTCAACACAGAAGGTCAATCATCGGCACAGAAAATATTCTGTCATAATGTTTCATTTGCAGGTGAAGGTCTGTGACAGGCAGACAGGCGACAAACTGCTGTGGTGCTGACAAAATCGTGATGGCTTTGCTTTTAGTTATTTCAGAAAAGGGATTTTGTTCAATATTTTGACATAGAATCACATTTGGAAGCAGAACTTTGCATTCAGTCAACCTCCGAAAAGTCAAAACACAAACATAAGGCAATCTTTTCTTTTTTCTGGTCACATTAATTGTTTTTTAAACAGAAAGTGAACAGACAGCCTCACTGCGGAACCAAGAATGTGTCAGAAAAGTTAAATCATATCGAGCCAAAACTGTATCAATGCCCGCAGACTTCAGATGTCTAATTTCTCCTCCTGTCTGTCTCAGAACCTTCCCTGATGAAACTCAAAGCTTATTCTGGTGGTGCTGGTTTCTAATAAAGAGCAGCAAATATAATGTTTAAGATTCATATTCTATTTGTGTGGGTTTTCAAACCTGCAGCTTGAGCATTTACAGTATTAGATGAATTGTTGTACTGTCAACTGGTTATGGTTCTTGATGATTTGTAATAAAGATTGATGATTCCCCTGTTTTGGTTAACAAAAACGTATTCTTGGTCATTGTTTAAGATGACTTGAATTGACTTTAGATTGTGTGGTAGTAGACGCACACACACCCCCCGTATAAAAGCTGTTTTTATTGTGTACCTGTGACATATCTGTGACAATGCGTTATTAATGTTACTCAAAGTCCTAGTTTTGGAAATCTTTTTTTTTTTTTTTTTACTTAAGTGTTCTTATTAAAATGTTTAATCTTTTAATGTTTTTGTTTTCTTTTCAGTTCGTATTCAGACACTGTTCTAATTATGTTGAGAGTGTATTCATTTGTAGCTTTTTTTTGTTCAT
This sequence comes from Naso thynnoides, assembly GCA_029783665.1. NCBI lineage: Eukaryota > Metazoa > Chordata > Actinopteri > Acanthuriformes > Acanthuridae > Naso > Naso thynnoides. Next base: position 4,332,556 of record JAQLOL010000022.1, on the reverse strand, counting down.
TGGCTTCTCACTTCCTTTCCAAATCATTAGGTCCCCCGTTTTCACTCTCCATTAGTAACTTTTTTACAGTCATAGAAGAAAATAGCATTATGGATATTCAGATCATTGCTTTCAGGAACTTGTAGTTTCTCAGCATTCGATCAGATCGATTAAAGTTTCACATGCCCCAGGCAGAGCACTTAAAGAGAGACATGTGCATTCAATGACAATTAGGTGGAAGCTAAAAACAGGTCAGTGATGCAGAGTTTTGCTGCATAATGGTAGGTGCAAACTAAATTGTCTTGTTTGGATTTAGTCTAAACTTTTTTTACGTTCACAGGAATAATAAGATGCCTGAATGTAGAACTTTTTTCGGAGTTGATTATGTTCAGGTTTTTTTTCTTTCAGAAATAAATATTGCAGCTGCACAGCTCAAGGCCAGATTTATATCTCATCTAAACACAATAAAGCAGGTGTTTTATAAGTAAGTGTAGCCACACTATCACCCAATACAAGTATTTTCTTTTTGTGTTTCTATCCATGTTTTGTTACTGGTGTAATTTTCAAACAGAAAAATGTGTTCCTGCAGGAATTTTATTGTGGGTTTTGCCAAAATTTTGCTTCCCCAGAGTGCTTTACTGATGTCAGGTTTATAATTACTTTTATTTTCTTTCTCACTGAAGCAGGACAAAACTTAACTGACCCACCAGTGTAAGTGACTCATCACAGGCTACTCACAGGTTACACAGTTAATACTGTTGTACACGTGTCAAGTGCCATTGTTTGTGTTAAAATAACTGTTCAGCACGAATCCAACCAGTTTCTGCCATTTAAAGGAGTCACAGAATTTTCCCGGAATCCTTCAAGACCTCACAAACATGTTTTTCTGCAGGCTCATTCATTTAAAAGTAAATTAAAATTTAACATCTTGCACATAAATGTTGATTTCAGTCCTGACCAGAGTCTGAACAAACATTGTTTCTGTTAAGTGCACCTCTAGTTATGGCTTGAGCTCTCTCCAGTAATGATTCTGGCCATAATTAAAGTTGTCTCTCACAATTGTGGCATCTGCTTGCACTCAAATCATGTAAACGGCTTTGAAAAATCTTAGTTCATCCTGTTGTAACTCATGGCCAGGAAGCACTTGGGCTCAGTGGATGTTAGTATGAGTTTATTGTCTTTAGTAGTGTCAGACTCCAAAAGACATGCATGCTAAGTAATAATCCTGCCATTCAAACCATCTTAATAGTAAGCATAAGCAAATTACCGTAGATCATTTTTCCAGCATGGATTAATAATGTAACTAACTACAGGCCAAGAGGAACAGACACTTCTCTGTGGTAATAAATACACAGTATTAGATTAAAAAGAAATCTGCAGTTGGTCAATAAAAATACTATCTCCTGCAGATTGCAGTGACTGTAACTTTTTTTCCCACTTTCCTGGACCATATATGTGCAGTGATCAGGTGGTGTAAGGGCCAGGAAATTGAGATTCAGGTCCAGGTGTGGTAGATGTCAGTGTGATATCTGCCAACAGAGCGCTGTTTCCTAACAGAGTAGACTGTCAATGCCCGTGCAAGGTCAGCCGAGTCCATAACAGAGGAAAAGTTTTACTCCCCTGAGTGACAGGCTCTCTTTCTTCTCTGCTCCATTCTTCTCCCGTCTGGCAATGGGAGTCCAAAGTGTCTGCTTTTGCTGAGTGGAGTTGTGCGGCTCTTCGTCCCTTGAGAACTTGGCTCCCTGTTTGTTTGTGTGCGTGAGTGAGGGGGAGACAAACAGAAAGACAGGGAGAAAATTTGTGTGTGTGTGAGAGAGAGTGACGGCGTGTATTCGGGGGCTGTTTGAATGGTTTCAGCAGAGCTCCACTGAATGGGAAGCCACCGCCTGTTGTGTTTGTACACAAAGAAGCTATTTTGTTTTGAAAGGAACAATTGAGCTTTTCACAGAAAGCCAGAGAGCACAGACAACCTTGCCACTGCCTTGAAGGATGCTTACACACATGCACGCGCACACACACACACACAGCTTCATCCTCATGCCTGAGCCAGTGTTTGTCACCTTTGTCTAATACAAAGGTGGAATAGGAGACAATGTTTATGCCTCTTTTGTTATGGTTCTTTTCATTGCTGCCAAGTGTAAGCTGAAGGTTGATGGATTTCTGTAACTTTTTCGCAAGCCTCTTGGAACTTTGGACACAATAGCTGATATGTGTATTATGTGTGTCCTTAGTGAATGTGACTTAAGTTTACATAACACTCAATCATGCTGCAGAAGAACAGATCATTTGGTAAAAGTGTTTCATTTATAATTTACAAGTTCAAGCACAAGTAAGTATGATTTTACCATTGCATACTCAGCCTACATATCGCAGATTGCATTTCAATAGAGAATGTGATAATGCTTTTGTTTAATGTCAGTGACTCAACAATTGCTTTGCCAGGTGTTGAGATTTCTGGCCCCTAAAACTCAATTTCCAGGCTTTGCTCTGTTTTACAACAAAAACTTTCCGACCTCTCGAAACCTACGCACATTTTCTGCATTTTCAGCAGTGGAGGTTGTGCCCATGAGGCTGTCAGAAGGCATTTTATTCTTGTAAATGTTATTTTATGATCTGGTGGATGATTCCTAATTAGCAAGCTACCTTCATTAAGGAGCTTAGCCACTGACCTGCTGATGTTGCCATTATCTGATTTCTAATACCCATCAACAGTGTGGTTTACAGAATAGCCATTTTAAGCTCCAACCTTTCGTTTCTGTAAAACATAGAGTATTTTCCAACTATCTTCTCAGCTTGTCCTGTTCAAGGTCTGAAAACGGCTCCAGTCACCCTTGAGAAATAGGTGCACCAGAGAAATACATTCATGTATAACTCAGTTCACTTTGGAATGCATGTCTGTGGACTGTGATAGGAATTCACACAAACCTGGAGAGAAAAATACTCCACACTTTGTTTGAACTCCTGCTGGAGCTTCCCACTGTGTGGCAGTGGTGCCAAAGCAATTTTTGTTGTGGCAATAAATAAAACGCCACTTTCAGGTCAATCTCTATCTTGACAAATTAAACACTTGCATTGGTCTCTGACGTCTTAAAGTCAGTGTATTCATTTGCAGTAAGTGGTACCAGGAAACAGAACCACACAACAGTGGTGGCATAGAGTTAGCTTGGCCTCAGCTATCTAGTCTAAACAGAATCGTCTCCACCTAGCATATCAGGATGAGATTTGTAAAGGTCTGATAATCTTTCTGACAGTCTAAACTTCTTCACATGCTTGGCTGAGTATGTAAAAGTCCAGGGTCATTTTACCATGATAATGCAGAAACAGATTTTGCACATTAGGGCTAAAAGTCATTTTTTACAACACTATCTCAGTTGACTTTTCCAAGTACATTCATGTATCTGTTATTTGTAGCAAAAATGTTTTGTTACTTCACTCTCATGATTGAAATCAATCATAATCTGTGTTTGTTTTTTTAAAAAAAATCTTAAGTTGTTTTTAAGAATGTTCATAATGTCTTATAGCTCACAAGGGGCCAAAAAACTAAGATCCAAATCAGTTCTCCGTTTACAGTGAAAGAGCACAGCATTTAGAAAGAGACTGGTTTTTTCAAACCTCTGAAAGTTTTGAAAGTTGTTTTTAAACCTGTGTTAAAAAAAGAAAGAAAAAAAAAACAAGGGTGGAAGACAACAAAAAGAGATATCGCTGCTATTATGCTGGAGATGCCAAAAGTCAGAGGATAATGAGGTGAACCTGAAATGACGTAAAAAAAAATCAAACATAAAACAAATGACTGTTGACTGTAGCCTAATTGGCGCAACTAGGACATATCACAGCATCAACTCATGAAAAGAAAAAAAAGCAAACAAAGCTGGTAAACGACGACAGTAAAAGTATGAAATTAAAGAAAGATCATGAAACAGGTATGAGGTCACATTGTTCACTGTTGCTCTCCATCTGCAGGACAGTACTTGAGTCGACATCAAAAGTGTCACCTGTGTGATGTTACCTGTCTGCAGTGCACAGGTCCGGAGGTAGAGGACTGCACCAGCTGCCCCACAACTCGGTGAGAAACACTGACTGACAAACACCTAGATTTAAAAGAAAGTGATACTGCTGTGGATGTTAACTGGCTGTAGTTTAGTTCAACCAACACAAATACAATCAAAAATGAAATTTAAAGGTTTAAACATGGAGGACCCTGAATCTACATGGTCATGTGGATTCAGAATAAGTCATTTTAGTAGTAAAATCTGTCAGTCTTATTGCTTTGTACAATGCATCATAAACATTAACACTACATATACTGTGTTATTCACCAGTAATAGTAATATGTTACATAAAAAAAACAGTTTAAATAAGACAAATTCAAATGTAGAAAGCAGCTTTTCAAAAGAAAATTTGCTACAGTTGAATAGCTTTATGACTATTTTGAAATAAGTGTTTCTAGTTTAATAAAAGGAGATTTTTTTTTTAGATAATAAGAATTCAGATCGGTAAACATGGTATATATACATATGGTATGTATTGCCTCTTATTTTGGAGGAATACAAAGTGCAAGAAAGTGATGCACTGTATTGTATTCACAGTGGCTGAGGCTGATTTTGCATTTTCATTATGAACCACATTCACACCTGCAGGATCTTTGATGATGGGCGCTGTGTCATCCGCTGTCAGAGGGGGCGTTTTGCCATGGGGAGGCAGTGCCATCTCTGCCACCACACCTGCCAGGAGTGTGATGATGAGGGGCCTGACAACTGCACCAGCTGTGACAGAGGTTCACTCTCCTGGGTTAAGATTTAACAACCATGCTGATAATTAAATAAAATGCAAATTCAAGAAACAACAACAGAAAAGGGGTATTTGCATATTCTCGTGAAAATCTAATCAGAGTAACTGCACAAATGAGTTCAAAGCAAACCATAAATATGAGCGTAAATGTTTGAACAATTATTCAGCAGCCTTTCTTTCCAACTTGTTAAAACCTGCGTGTTCTTAGCCTTTCAAGGTAAGAGCATGCAGGTAAAAAGGCAGCTTTTTGCAGAGGTGCGCTGGTGTCCACTTAAAAACACATCTATCTAGCTGTGACTGGAATGAAAGTGAAATCGTGCTTTTTTGTAACATCACATGGATCAAGCCAAGGCTCATTTGTGCCAGACTCCACCAATCAATCCTTGAAAAGTAAATGAATCTAATTAAAGCAGTAATTCAGCCAAAGCCTGCTGATAGATGTGTTAAAGAGGGGGAATCAGTCATTTGTTCAATGTATCCTCATGTGGAGGTCATGGCATGTCTCTTAGATTTTTGGCTCAGTTAAAGAACAAGCTGTTTCAGAGTTTTATGACTACTTTTAATTTCCTTAAAAATCTTACCTTCTGGTAAGTTTTATGATCTTATCCTGTGCAGCCAATCCAAAGTCCATAAAAAAAACCTTTTTCATTAGTGTGAAAACAATAATCAGGATAAAATCCAGACTTCATTAGAGGCTCACAGCTGAACCAATATCAACTTGAAGGTGGTACTATTAGCTGTGTTTATCACAGTGTCACAGACAGTATTATGGCTGTCAGAATAAATGTATTTACACTGGGGAGATTCTATTACACACACACACACACACACACACACACACACACACACACACACACACACACACACACACACACACACATACATACACATACCTTTACACACGCTTAAAGACACCAGACAACCAAGGAGAAGATTAACACCATATTTTCCTTTCACACACACTCACACTCTGTCTCTCACCTCACGTGTACACACACACACAAGCTCACATAGCCAGCAAGACTGTCAGAATGTGTTGGCAAATGTGGTTCCATTTAATTGCAGGTCTGTCTGAGGCTCAATGAGATGTAACAATAACAACATGAAGAGACCCTCCATCTGTCTCTCCCCGTGTCATTTCTCTCTCAAAACAACCTTTCTTATCATGGACTGACTCTCACACACCGACATACACACACACACCGACACACACACACACACACACACACGCTGGTACATGATGAGCTGACAATTCTTTGTACTAACCTTTGATACTTCCGTGGAGTTTAACACTTCTGCTGTCTCTAGATGAAAGAACTGCAGAATGGAATATGACAGAGAACAAGGGAAAAAAACAGATGGCTAATCAAAACAATGAAAGTGTCCATTTCAAAACAATGACACACACCTACACACACACAAACACAAGCCCAGACAGGTAGGAAATTATGGTAACACACACTGGTACAGACGTTTCTGATGATTAGAGACAAAGCGATCTTTGTTTTGGTGGAATGAGTTTGTGTGACTCCCTCCCTGAGTGTGTCTGCATACCTGCTTTAAGCATCGACATTCTTTGTTTTTAACTTGTCAGAGTTCTTGTCCCTCAGAGCATTTCTTGTACAGATTTCCTTTTGTTTTCTTGCTCCATCTAGATAAGTTCGGGGTGGCCAGGTACCTCTTTCAGGGTCAATGTCGGGATGCCTGTCCAGAGGGGTTCTTCCACTCTGCAAGGAAACGCTGTGAGCCCTGTTCTGCAGACTGCGTCATCTGTACAGCAGATCACTGCCTCCACTGCAGCCCAGGACACAGGCTCAAAAACGGCCACTGTGTCCCACTGGAGTGCAGTGCAGGTAGAGATGCCGTCATAAAACTTTTTTTATGCTGTCACTATGAGTAGCACTCTTTGCTAATTCTGCATTAGTAATGTCAATTGGGGACCTCTTCAGAGGTAATATATAAGAAAAATAAAAGCATGAATAAAAAATATGCCCTCCAAATCTCACTCTTGTTGAATAAATGAAGAGTTTGGGAAACATTTTTTCTATTAACTGCCACTGTTGCTCAGCACCACTGTCACAGAGCCGGGCTGAATTTGGCAAATTTCACCTCAGGGAGAACACATGGAGCACAGTGACCTCATTTTACAGCAAGCATTAAAATTCAAATTCAAAATATGCCAACAAACAGAGCTCTGAGCTGCAGTTTAATAGAAATATTTATAGACTGACCAGCAAATAGGAAACTATTCTTTGTTGTGGCGTCTTTGAACCAGGATACTTTGATACTGAAAGTATTTGGAATTCAGTGTCGGTTGTGAAAAATGTGCAGTGAAGAGTAGGAATTTGAAGCTTCTGAAGATAAAAGATATAAAAAAAACATGATTCAAGTCATTTTCTGTGGTGCTTTTCAGATTTATAAGTATACCAGTGAAATAATCTGCAAGATTTTCAAACAGTACAGCCATGAAACTATATTCAACAGTGCATAAACACTATAACAGATATACAAAATTATTGCAACTAAAAAATGCCTAACCAGACAAATTGCAGTCAATAACTTGTCTTAACTCAGTTCTTCTATCTAAAACTGTCTGATGTTGATATGTTCTCGCTTCTTCTTTTTCTTCCTAACCTAATCTGTGCAATTTTTTAAGAACATTTGCAGAATTTATTTTAATTATCAGAGAGATTGTGAAAGATGAGCACATTGCGCCATTTGTCATCATGTTAGATTAAATATGAACGCCAGCCAAAGGAGCATTGAGAAAGAGCTGAGATGTTTTGAGTCAGATGGTTTTCTGAGATACGGAGCAGCGGTTGAGGTTGGCAGTTACAACTTCACCACACCGAATTTGAGACAGAGGTGAGGAGTGATGTTGAGAGTTTGTATGTGAGAATATAAAATGCATGGTTGGGAGGATGAGATGAAATTCTTATCACATGAGACAGGCAGGTCTTAACAGGCCTCACAGACAGCTTGAGCTCCGGAGAACACAAGACTTCAGCTGCTGTGGACTGTTGTGGGTTTTGCCATTTGTACTTATTGTGACCACTCTTCTCTTCTCTTCTCTTCTCTTCTCTTCTCTTCTCTTCTCCTTTTTTCTCTTCTCTTGTTTTCCTTTATCGGTATCCCAGGCAGAGCAATGACACCACACTGACTTTTGGGACATTAAAAAGTTCAACATGTAGACTTCACAAAATTTACCTTTAGTTTTGCCAATAATGTAAAACACTAACCAGAGAAACACCTCCTTATTGAATGATGACCAAAAATGACATTACATTGGTAGTTAAGTAGAATGTAATATATATATGTCCCTGTCACCATTGTCTTATGTCTCCTGAATTTTTAATCAACCATTTTATCTGTTTTCTTCATCAGGTGAGGTTGCGGATGCAGAGAATGACGACTGTCTTCACTGCGACGAAGGCTGCAAGCAATGTCAACGCAGTGAGTTGTCACATCTTTTTTAGTTTATTAAGCTATTCACAGCAGCTTCACTTTATTAAGCTGCTGTGAATAGTTCGTCATATATGAACTTAAATGAGCCCTGACAACTGAGCAAAGTTGTTCAAATATAAAGTATTCTGCACCTAATTAACATTTTGTTTATCCCAATAAGCCTCATTCATTAGGGAAGTCATTTGGACAAACATAGACCTCATGACTGCAGATTTCCTTAATTATCAAGCACCTCGCCCAATTAGAGGATACTACATGAGTGCTTGGACTCAAATTTGTTGAGAAAATTTGATATTTGATATTTTTTCACTCTTTTCAGGGCTGATGTGTATTATCTTTACAAGAAACAACCTGAAATCTAATTTATGTCCGAGGCAGATATTATCTATCCTGCAAAGGGTTAAAGGAAATAGATTTTTCACTGTGGGGTGAATGCTGCCAGACAGCGTAGACTTATAATTTAAAAAAAAAACTTGAACAGCAATACCACAAAAATTATTATCTTTAAACATTTTGCATAATCACTCAATGTGTTGAACTGCATGTGCATGTAA
>JAQLOL010000022.1:4299701-4318048 GCA_029783665.1 Naso thynnoides | reverse complement strand
AGGTGATCAGGAGGAGGGAACCATTTGCCTGAAATGTGAAAATGGTTATTACCAGTAAGTCTCTCTAGTGGAGTTTTATGGAGTTACATGTTCATGTTTTTAAGTTTTCATATGCCTACATGTTGATTATTCCTCTGTCTGTCTGTCAGGTTAGGGACAGACTGTTATCAGTCCTGTCCAGATCGGACCTACGGTGTGGAAGAAACCATGGAGTGTGCTCCATGTGAGGACAAAAAATGTGACATCTGTGACAAGTTCCAGTGTCACTGGTGTGAGGATGGATACAACGTCTTTGGTAGATATGTATATGTTTATATTTATTATTTTGTCTGCATTATGGTTTGAAATTGGCCTGATGAATTCCTGCGACACTGTGCCCCAAAAGCTGACACCAGAAACAATAGTTTCAAACTCTATAAACATTGCAATAAGAGGCATTTCCAGTGAATCTGTGATCTAAGTGTGATTTTGATTTAAAACAGTGCAATTTATTTGGTATTGCAGATATTTTTTTTAAATGCTTGTAAAGAACTCTATATATAACAGTAAAAGTATAAGTACAAAAAATTGCCAGTGATGATAAATTACTTATTTCATCAAAAGATGAATGCATTGCATTTCATTATATGCAATAAATAAAAGGATGTATTCGTGTGTCCAGATGGAGAGTGTGTGGATCACTGTAGGGAAGGTTTCTTTGTGGATGAAGGGAGCCAGGAGTGCGAGCCTTGTCACCGCACCTGTCGAGCCTGTGGAGGACCACGACATGACGACTGTGACTCCTGTGAGGAGGGATTCACCCTGAAGAACGGGGAGTGTTTGAAGGGAAAACAACTTGCTTCCTGCCCTGAGACACAATTCAGAAACAGTACGACAAAAGTTATTTTACTTCAGTATTAAATGCCAACATTACTCAACATTACTCAACTCTAACTTTTAGGTTTAAGTGGATGTGAATTACTTAAGTGTCCTATGCTTCGAGAGAACTCGGCAATAAAATTAAGTGAAGCAAGTCTCTGCTTGCATCCTTGAGAAATTAGGGAGACTTTCCACAGCTTCTCTACTTAACCGTCAAGCCCAAATGAAACTGGAAGTACTGCTATTCAAGTAGTATGGTTCAGCGAAATACTTAATTCAATCTATCATCAAGTACTCAATGACACATTCTTTAATCTATTTTTCATCCCATCTTTCATGCTTTTAGGTAGTCATACATTTCATAAGGGTCACACCCTCCTATTCACTTATCCGTCCTTTCTTCTTTATCATTTGTGTCTACATATTTTGTCTTGGTTTTTGTTTTCTGCTCATCAGGTCATGACGATTGTGAGAGGTGCCACTCGTCCTGTAAGACTTGCTCTGCTGCAGGGAGGGACGACTGCAGCAGCTGCTACTCAGGTAAAGATGTGATGTCTTTATGCCACATTACACTGAGCAGCTCTGAAAAATTTTTTGTGGACTTGTCAAAGGTGCTTTAGGTAAACTTGCAAGTACATGTTTTTCTTTAGCAATTAGTGTGAGAAATAATTAGAAGACCAGCTTCAATTTAAATTAAAATTGTTTGTCTTGTGTCAGTGGTGTGATTTGTCTGTCTGTCCTCAGGTCGTTTTTTGACTGCTCAACAGACGTGCATGGCTCGATGTCCTGCAGGCACATTTGCCAACAAGGCGTCCAGTCGGTGTGATGAATGCTCAGAGGGCTGTGTCACGTGCCAGGGTGGCCAGCAGTGTCAGCACTGTCGTTCTGGACTTTTCTTACAGAATGGAGAGTGTGTGGTAGAGTGTCGGAGGTGCTCATCCAGTTTTCTCATTTCTGGACCTCCACTTTATCATGTTACATAAATAAAAACCCTTTTTTCTCCTCTCTCTGCCTCTCTCCCAGAGGGTTTCCTCAAGGTGGTGTATGCCAGCCATGTGCCCCAGAGTGTGCATCCTGCCATGGAAATTCTTCTCACTGTCTTAGCTGTGAGAAACAGTACATGCTGCAAGATCACTCCTGCAGGTCTCACTGTCTAAAGGGCTATTACACCACAGGGAGAGAGTGCCGTCACTGTCCAGCTCATTGCAGAGAATGCAATCAAGATGGAATTTGTAACAGTAAGAGTGCAAATAAGACTGCAAATTATTTCATGATTGCATGCATGAGTAAAAAATTTGGTGTTTGGTGCAAAGACATTGCTACACAGTTTTTGATGCTGATTGATTAAACATCTTATTCCAATTATATTAAAAGTAAATGCGTTTTTTGGTTAGAAATTAATTTTTTTAAATGAATTTTTAGTCACTGGCATATATTTTTTGTACAGAGCACTGTTTTGTTATTCTTTTCCTACATTTCTCTCTTTTTTCTCTCTCTCCCAGGGTGTGACCAATACTACTTCCTCCATGAAGATAAGTGTGTGGATGATTGTCCCAATGGCTACTTTGCCAGTGAGCAGCAACAGGAGTGTGTGCGCTGCCATGCTGACTGTGCCTCGTGTGACGGACCTGACTTTGATGATTGCACTGAGTGTCGTAATGTCAAAGCTGTCCGTTATAATGGAGAGTGTCTGCCTCAGTGTCCCTCCGACACTTATTATGATAAGACTACCAATGAATGCAGAGGTAGGGAAGATGGAAGTTTGCTTTTATTATGCAAAATAATATAACCCAAAGCACAAAATTCCACTCCATCACGACAGGATTTATGAGTCGACCGTGTCTTGACTTTTCCAGACTGTGACAGGTCATGTCTGACCTGCTCAGGCCATGAGCCTTCATCTTGCCTCAGCTGCGATACCAACAGGCGTAAAGATGCCAGTGGACACTGTGTGTGGTACAGTGATTGTCCTCTGAGCACATACATGGATGAGAAAGGGGAGTGTCAACACTGTCACAAACTCTGCCATCGCTGTTTTGGGCCAGGCAAAGACAACTGCCTCAGCTGCAATGAGCCATATTTCCTGCTGAGTAAGTTATCAAAATAAATCAGAGTAAAGAGTCAGACACTATTTTTTATTGTCTGTAGTAAATTTTATGCTTCTCCTTCACCAAAAAGAAAGCTCTTCTTAAAGACCATGGCTTTGTGTCTTTGTCCATCAGACAACACATGTGTTCTGCAGTGCCCTGTGGGTTACTACGCTGAGGACAAGGATGAACGTATGTGTGAGGCCTGTCACTTCAGCTGTCAGTCGTGTGTGGGTCATCACAGTGTGCAGTGTATCTCCTGTAAACCTGGACTCTTCAAGCAAGGAAGTACCTGTGTTGAATTGTGTTCAGAGAGGTTGGAAGGAAACGCAGACACACAAAGTCTCCTTTCTTTTTCGCTCAAAGAACTTCTGAAACATAATCTCCTCTCTCCTTTTCAGTCACTTTGGCAACAAATCCACCATGACTTGCGAGCGATGTGACCCCTCCTGCAGCCAGTGTTGGGGTCATAGCAACAGGAACTGTCTGAGCTGTCGGGAGAACTACGTCTACATGAGGCAGTGGGGACAGTGCCTGAAGAGCTGCCCTCAGGGTTACTACCAAAACAGCTTTTTTAAGACCTGTCACAGGTGTCACCCCACCTGCAAGACCTGCAGCGGTAAGGAAATACCACCATGGCCGACCTGAGCTTTGTACTTGTCAGATTTCACATTTTTAAGCATAAAATATTGTGTCACATATTCCTGTTTTGGGAAATTTTGGGAGTTTTATGATGTAAAAATCAGAATGACTCACGAGAGTCAATATATTTCTTTGCCAATGTGTTTTAAATGAGATTTTATGAGCCACAAAAATTAAGTTGTCACTGATGGATTTGCTTCTCATTTGAAAACTCCAGTTCATCCATGTGATGAATTTGAAAATAATTCCTTTTGCTTGATATCTCTCTCTCTCCTTCCAGATGAGGGCGCTCTGGCCTGTAAATCCTGCTATGATGGCTACAGGTTCATGGGTGGCATCTGTAATTCCCAGTGTCTCATTGGCTTTTATGCTGCCTCACAGGTGACAATCAGCTTTTGTGTCTTGTGTTTGTTCATATTCAACCAATTTTTCACATTTGCCTCACAGAGAGATGAATGATAAAAGCTATAGCTGCAGTTTGCAAGGCTGTTGTATTAGTGTAACAAACACATCTATTGCTCCAGGGCTCTAAGTCAAAGAGTGATGAGCCTATCTGCAAGGCGTGTGACCCTGCCTGCCTTGACTGCCGCGGCCCCAGCATGTGGAACTGCACTGTGTGCCCTGCGCTGCGGATCCTGTCTGATGATGGCCGCTGCTTGTCCTGCTGTGGAGATGAGACACGTCACAATAAGAAACTGATACCCAGGGAGTGCTGTAACTGCAGGATCTCACAAGGTAAAAAAAAACAAACAGACAAACAAAAAAAACCCCAAAATAAACTCACAGTCCTGCAAAATACTAACAGATGACTACTGAGACTAATCTAGGAAAAATAGTGTTTATGTGTATGTGAGTCATCAGTCACATCAGTTCTTAATGGTTATCTTTTATAATCTATCCAATTATAGGCTTTCCCACCAGACATGAGTTTCATTGTCCTGCCAAACAGTAGTTTTTAAGAATGATAAATACGTTCCCAAGCTTTCCTGGCCTCTGTCTGTAATCAATAAGGCTACATTTTATTGAATCAGTCTTGCAAAACACACTCATGCCACACAGGTATTCATCGGACACAAATTCAGTACACAGATTAATTTTGGATAATGTTACCTAATTCTCTGCTCTATCTTTTTCTCCCCAGAGTAGTGTATCATGGGCGTCAACTATGTGATATTGGATGCTTCCAATTTAATGGCTCAAGGCAGCTCTGCCAACCTGTTTGTCACCATCTGTGTTGTAATTATCCTCTCTGTGGGCGGAGGAATCTTCCTCTTCCTCAATGCTCGGTCTAAAACACGCACCATTGCACCCCAAACCAAACCTGGAGGTTATGAGAAACTTGACACCAATGGAGAGATAGCCCAGAACCCAAAACCCAGAACCTCTTCATTTGGGGAGTACAGCGACCGAATCATTGAATGCGAAGATGATGAGGAAGATGACGATGATGATATTGTGTACATGGGACAAGATGGGACAGTTTATCACAAATTTAAGTACGGACTCTTGGATGATGATGAGATTGAGTTAGAGTATGATGATGAGAGCTACTCGTACAGATGAAAACAAAGCACTAAAGTTCTTACTGATAAGAAGTAGCTTTCTTGTACATCATTGCAGTGTAGACATGTTGTCAAAGTGAAACTGACAACTCTTCATTTTTATTTTTTTTATTCTGTTTAATTCTTCATGAAAAGTTAGATCTCTTCAGATCTCAGCACAAAAAGCAGGTGAAGCAGTAATGGCTGAACAACAGTGACAGCACACTTCAGTTAGACTAAAATAGCAATGACACAATCTGGAAAACACTCCCTGAATCTCTAGAGAAGAACTACAGATGTACACAACAGTGTAAAACCTAATGATTATGATATAATCAACATTGTCCTGTTCCCTTATCCCCCTAATGTGCAGCTGTATTGATGGCACTGATCAGACTGTCTTCTGTTTGTCATAAAAACCAAGTCATAGTTATATTTTCTGATCATAATGGCACTTGCTGTTTTCAATAAATTTGTTTTTTTCTCATCAAGGCAAATTTTCATCACGATAAATAATATCAAACATGTCCAACAACCAATCGTGCCCCGGTTTTGTTGACAGCATACGTTAACTTCCTTTTAGTATAAATGTCAGTGTTTGGCTGCAACAAGAAGGGGCTGCAGAAAATTAAACATGCTGTGAAAAATTCAGGTACATATTTGAGAAACATAAAAATCTCAGAGCAAAAATATCAAATTTTTACACAATACTGATAAGAGCTGATCTAAGACTGATAACAATATTCGATGTTTGAATTTAAATCTAACATTGAAATATTGTAAAGTCAGTAGAAATGCAAAAATTGTTATGTCAAAGTAAATGTCAGCTTAAACCTGTGCAGTATGGCTGCTGGGTCAAAGTTCTTCTCTGGTCTCATCTTTTGCCTTAACATCAATATATAATAAAAATAGTTTTTATGTTGATTAAAGCAGCCTGTTCTTCTAATTGGACTTTTCTAATGGACATGTATGAAGAGTTTGATTTCTTCTTTGAGCCACAGGGGGAATTTTATGAACATTGACAATAATATTTTTATTCATGTAGTTGTTAATGTTTTCCAGAATAAATCATTTCATTTAAAGAAAATACTGTATGTTTACAACCTTTGGACGGAATACGAATGATATCTTCTTTTTCCTTTTATCCATCATCTAGATTAAATTGTTGTTATATTACTGTCAGTACTTGCTGTGCTATGTCTTGTCTTTGTTTAATTTGTAAAATGGGCTGTGTAGCACACTGCAGGGGTCACTTCAAAATCCAAAGCAAAATTTACAGTAAAAACACTATCTAATTTGTGACCCTGTGTGGTACTGTTTGTGTCTTAACATTTAAGTTTACACAGAAAAGACAGTCTTTTCTCAGGGGTATCCATTTCTTCAGGCTACAGTGAAATGCTGACTTCTGCAGATCTGTGCATGTGTCCAGATTGCTGCTCTGAACTCAACAGAAAGTTGCAGATGAAGTGATTTTCCAGGATTCTCAAAAAGTTCTTTGTTAGCTCTGATCTAATGTTTTGATTTCAGAGTTATGCATCTGGCTTTTATTGCTGTGTCTCTAAGATTACAGATGTGTGTTCCACTCACCAGAAAATGTGAACAGTGAATAATTAAAAAAAATTGTCTCTGTGCTTGTTTGAGGTGAAATGCTCTACAAATGTGGATGATTGTTTCATGATAAAGTTGGACTCTGATCTGTGGCCTGAGTGTGCAATCCTGGTTAAAAAAATTTTTAGTTATTAATTAACCTGCAGATTTTCTGTTGTCCTGAGATGAGCTATGGTGAATCTGAAAGAATTATATACATGTCAGCACACAGGTGACTGATGTTAGCTTTTTGTCTGTAAATTTAAGTTCATGTTGGATATGATTTTGTGTTATGTAAAAAAAAAAAAAGTGTATGCCAATTTAAAGATTCCAATTGATTCACTTATGCATTGAGGCCTTAATTTAAGTGGTTCCACGTCTGTGTCACGAGGGGTTATCATAAGATCTCATCCATAGTTTTTGTCTAGGCTGCATAAAACACAAACATATCAAATTAATACATAATCAATATTCTCACTTGACCTGAAAATTATGGCCTCTTTTTATACAAATCTTAAGTGCTTTTTGGGTTCCAAGTTGTTGTAATTATTTCACTGCTTAAGCAGTCTTACGTCAAGTGATTTATTTTCATGCTAAGTTCACATCTATGTTGAATTTTGGCACTTGGTATTATAACCTTTACCCTGAATCCCTTGCAGAGCGGGCTGAGCCAAGTGTTTTATCTCAAACTAAACTCAACAGACTAATCATGGACTCCTGGACATCTGCCAATGAATCCCCTTCACACAGGTTGGCTTGTTGTTGACCTTGCCAATATGTTCTGAGGCTTTTACACGGTGTTCTCGCTGTGATACTTGTCTACAAACATATCCACATACTTAGAGTTGCCAGGGGAAATGTCAGTTCTGAATACTCACTTAAAAAAAAATCTTAATAACAATTTTAATGGTTGAAATATAAATAAGTAATTCTTGTATCTGTATTTGCTTATGCTTATATTAGGCTATAAGACTTAGGCAGCTAACAGCCAATGTTGTCATTATTCTCATAAAGATCCCTTGGCTGTCAAAGAATTCAAAAAGGCTTGATATAACTATTTATTTGATTATATTATTTTTAATACAAGAATGAAAACATAAAAGCCAGTTGAGACTTATATGCAGTTACCCTGGTCCCTGTGTAAACTACAACAAATAACTGCAACAAATGACTCTTTTAAGGGTTATGAAATATTGGACAAGTTTGAAGAAGCAGGAAACAACAATTCAAAGTAACAGTGAGATTTCTTTTGTACATTTAAGTGCTTTCAGGATGTAATGGATAATGTAGCAGTCAACACAAAAATAAAGCTTTACACAGCAGTGAATGTATCAACATAATTACAGTGAAGTACTGCTTCCTGGATTGGTTCTTTCATTCTTTCAGTCTTTAAGCCTGAATCAAAACCAGTTTCGAACCTGAGGGCGCACTCACACTTAGAAACTAAAAATCATATTTCCCTTTCAGAAAAGAAGCTAAACTGATTAAAATGGAAAATACAGAAGCTACCAGACTGAGAACAAAAAGGTACCTGGAACAACAGCAAAGTTCCTCCTGAAAAAGGATCACAGCCACTGTTGCACGATAAATGTCAACATTCATAAATTGCAGTCATTTTACTCCCTAAAAAGCACTTTAAAAAACTAAATTACAACAGACTTAAAATCCCCAATCAAACTGCTACACTCATTTTTTTGCATTAATTTAGAACAAATGTACAAGGGTTCCAAAAACATATAACACATGTAGTGGTATGTTACAAAGCCTTGTGTCATTTTCTTTGTAAAAACTCAACAGATGAACAAAAATAGCTTCTGTCCTGACAACTGTTAAAATTTAAAATATCACGTGATCTTATAAATCAACTGTAAAATATATAAAGAATATTGTGTGCTTCATATACTTCAAAGACCGTCGCCCTTTGTAAATATGAGCAAGGAACAGGAACTGTGTAACTTTTATATCTTGATCTCACCTCACTAACCTACGTTTTACTATCAGTAAAAAACCCACAGAGAGGCGGACTGCAGGTCTGAACATCAGGCAAGCGGCAGTGAACAAAACAGAAAAACTTAACTGACATGCATAAGAACTTGACTGGCTATTAGACCTAATGGGTAGTCCATCTTAAATCTAACCCAGCATGCCAATAATGGAACGACAGTTCAGTATCACGACAGTACCGCGGAAATCCAAGGAGCGAATATATTGAGCTTCTTTTTAAAATCCAACATTCGGACATAATTTTGCACACAGGTAATTTAATAAACAACCATGTTACTGGTTATTCAATAATTCCTGTACACAACGAAACGAGTACCACAATCCTTTTTGGGGGCAGTGATAAACAGGAGAGGGCTTGTGTTACAACAAACAAGGTCAAAGATATAAGAGGAAAATTAAGGGATAAAGCAAGGCTGCTTTAATATAAATACATTTACATCATTTCATAATTTAATCTCCCTGTCTTCATACAGACTTCATTCTGCGACATTGCTGCATAAAAATATCCAACAGTACAACCAGTGTTTTTCATTACAGATAATAATGCCCAGGCCATCTCCAACCATCTGACGAAGAAACAAAGCGCAACAGATAAAGACTGAAAAAGTGTTGAATGTTGACCAGGGATGATGGGTTTCACTTAGTCTATTTGTGTCATTCTTTATTTACAACCTGTTACAAAACTGCTTGTATTTGATGGTCATCTTCATCCAAAATCTGTACTTTCAAGGTAACTTCTAACATAAAAGAACGGTTATGCTGTTTGATGAGGCAATCTGGTGCAAATATATACAAATACACATCATCTACTAAATGATATGATGTCTGCAACAAATCCATACAAGAAGTTAAATAGCTCTTTGAACACTGACACATTGACAAAGTAAAGGAAAAACAATAAAAAAAAATATACATCCATGTGCAGCCACAGCGACAGCAAACAGATTTCAGAAGGAAGCTGTGCATTTTAACAAGTACATACACACACAAACACACCTGTGTGTATGTAAAAACCTCTGTGTTGTTCCTGTGTGTGTGTAGACAGAGCTGCAGTCACAGCCAGCTGTCAGTGACCGTTCATAATAGTCTGTGGTTTGGATGCAGTGTTGGGGGGCACAGCTGAAGAGGAGCTGGGAGGGCTGGTGAAGAAGTTGTCGTCTCTCAGTTTCAGATGCTCAGGGAGCTCCAGCTTGACCTTGGCCTCCTCAATGTCGTTATTGATGGCCGTAATGAGGGCTTCTATAAGAAACACACATAAGAAAAAGGTAAAGAAGTGCAAAAATCCGAAAGATACTGAGTGAGTGTGTTCAAGAGGAGAAAAGCGAAGAATAATGATGAGTTTAACAAAGGGAAAGTCAGAGCAGGCAAAAAGGAAAAATCTGGACGTATGGGAAAACTCTGATGTTTGAGACCAGGTACACAAAGACAGGAGTTTGTATCTGTGTGTGTGTGTGTGTCTTACCAAGAGAGTCGAAGCTTCTCTCTGGACGGATGTAGCCCACCATGACAACACTGAGAATCTCCCCGTAAAAATCGTCTTTGAATTTGTGAATCACATGGGTCTCCTGGGATAAATACGAACACAGAAAGTCACAGAGCTGGCACACAAAGAGAAAAGAGGCAGGGTGTAGTCATATAAAAATAAATAAATAAACTAAAAATGACCACGCAGAAATTAGCATTAGAGATTTTTTTAAATTTAGGAATACATATTTTTACTTCTTAAAACATTAAATTCATAACTTCATTCACACCAAGTGTTCTCACTTTTCCAAAGCAATTAAAGTTCGGGGTGCTGCTTGAAGAAATACATGTCTTAAAGTTGTAATCCCGAAGATTTTCATTGAGATAAATTTCTGTTAGGCAAGTCACTATCTATCACAGTGTGAGGTTAAACAATGTTGACTGAGTCTATGGCCCACTGACGAAAACATTTGTATTTGCAGCATGGCTGAGCACTGAGATCTGAATGTCTGTAGTGATATTCCCTTGCTAAATCAGTAGAAGCACACAGTTAGTAACGCCGTCTACATGAGTCAGCAGGGGTTGGTCTGCCCAGAGGGTGGGTGGAGCTAAAGATATGGGCTCGCTCTTAGTTGTATTTGGCTGGTTTAGGTACGTTTCATTTCCTGTGAGATACAATAGCAGATCAATGCAGGAAGAAAATACATAATCCAGGCGACAACAGATAAAGTAAAGGTCGAAAGAAAATCATCATTCTGAAAAAAGGGAAACGGGCAATCTACCGACCTCGCGCAGTGGACACTGTTTGGTTTTGACATGAACTCTGGAAGATGAGGTCCAAAAGTGTGCCTGCAATTACAGCTTCTCACCAAAGATCCAGTTAGGAACAATGTAAAGCAAATCTTCGAGATTACCACTTCAATGCATTGTAGAGTTTTCCGGTATTCTCTTTTGCATACTCAACACCAAGGATAAGAACTTTATAATGAACTTTGCACTTCTGAAAGCAACCCATCGCCACACCTCAGACTGAACAATCTCAAGCAATGATATGCTTGTCATTGTTAAAGGAAGACTGTTTTTTCATTCTTTTACCAAGAACAAAGAAAACTCGATGTCTGTGGTTTGTAAGTCCTTGTCTGCTGTCATTATAGTAAGTCTTAAACCAAGCTTTAATATTTGTGTATGTCATCCAAATATATTATTATGCTGGTTAATGCTACACTGCCATGCATGATGCCAATTTATGCAATCACAGCAGAGAAATTTTTAATTATTTAAAAAAGAGGCTTAACAGTGAGGACATGAATTGGACTTTCCCATTTCATTACACCCTGCTGATAATTTTTGCGATTAATCGATTAATCATTTGTTCCATGAAATGTCAAAAAAATGCTCATCTTAATTTCCAAGAGCCCAGTGTGATGTCTTCAAATTGCGTCTCTTGTCCAAACAACAGCTCATACGAAAGCGAAAACAATGATAGAAAACCTCTCCTGAAAACTGAGGGAAACTGTTTCTCCCACTATAATGGTTTGCTAGCAAGCGAAAACACTGAAATATTTCTCTTAATAATTCACAGTATCAAACGAGAGAAAGCTTGGCACAGAGAAAAATCTGTTTTAAAACAAGCTGCAACAAGCACTCATGTTAGTGCCATCATGAATGGAACCACGCCGACTGATCAAATTAGATTTTAATAAGTGCATTTACCAAAAGATGCTCATTTTCTTTAGATGTGTGTAAACCTGTTAAACACAATTTAAACGATTCCTTTATTTTTTCCTTCGATGAAAATATTCTTTGATCAGCTTTGGTAAATATGATTACCAACCAAAGCCTTGGAGGAACAAGTGGTCTTGTGATCGTACCATCACTGCCCTGAACTGTCCGAGACTGTTTGGCATTTTATAATAGATCTGTTATGTGCACACTTTCTTTCTTGAATAAACAACACCAGGCAGTTAGTAGTGAATGCAGCTTTTCTTGCACTAACCATGGACTTTTTGGTATTTTTGTAGTAAGGGTTCCAGCCGATGCTCATCACCATTTTGTAGACATCACCGTTACTGACGCAGGCCCAGCCATAATAGATCCCTGTGCTGATGTCTGATGGAAGATTATCCACCACTGAGTCGGGGAAGTTGGCTTTGGGTTATAAGAGAGAAAGAAAGGAAGAGTTAGAAGAATGAAAGAAAAAGGTTAGCCTGAAAGGTCAGCTAGGGAACCACTTCTCCAAAAGTTATGCTAGTGTCTTTCTCAAGGGCAGATGAATACATTTTTCAACCAAAGAACACTATCAGTATAGAGAACCATTTTGAGTGAAGAAGATTCTATGTTATTGTTCGAAACTTGTTTGTTACTTTACGGAAATGTCAGCTTTTTAGAAATTCTGCATGGTTAGACACAAAAGTCTGTAGAAGTGGACAATATTTGCTTTCTTCTTTATTTTCATTTAAATTCTGTGTTTTCTGAGAAATCATACAACTTGTCTCTGTTTAAAAGAGACCTTTGTGAGGTGTCTGTTATTGCCCTGCATATGATTTGCAGCAGTACTTATGAAAAAGCAGTTCGGGCAACCTACCATCTAGTGTTATGAGAAAGAACTAGATTTGGCCATAAGTGCTCTTTGTCCTCTCTTGCCTTACATGTCAACTGGAATATGGAAATTAATTTGATTTGTTTCGCAACAGATTTTTTTGGTGATGACGTCAGTTCATTAACTCATTCTTTAATCACTTGCATACTTCCGCCAGTTTACTATGTAAACTATGATATGACGTTCCTACAAATTTCTGGAAATCATCATTACATAACAGCTTTCATGATCAGCAAAGGTTCGTTGCCGTTTCTCAACTCACGTTCATCGCAGTCACAAAACGAGTCACGCTCGTTGCGTAAACGTATGTCGTCATCAACGATGTTCAAAGTGAGTCAATAACTAAACGTACGCACGAACAGTGATCGGCTAATTAATCTGTAACGTTAAAAGGCTGACAAACATTAACGTGATAAGCACAGACTACCAGAGAAGGTTATGTAACGTTATTATGGTTCTCTGTGTTAATCAAACCGATTCGGGTAGACCTAACGCTAACGTTAACATAACGTTACATACAATAGGTGACAAAGTTAATACTGTCAAACATCAAACAAGTTATTGGTAGATTTACACACCTGTGGGAATTCCCAGATCTTTGCTTCCTCTCCCGAAGCCTCGAATGACCTCTCCCCGGCAGAAGTATGGGAGGCTCTTCATGTTAGTTTCCCGGTAACAGCTGGCTAATAGATGGACGGTAGAATGACCTCGAACGACACAAGGAAGTCGGTCTGGCTAATGAGCCAGCACTGCTCTGTTGGCTAGCACCGCTTTGGCAGACAGAAAGACAGATATCTTACCCTTGTAGAGTTCAAAGCCCGACCTCGTCCTTAGCTAAAGCTTCATTTGCCTGGCTAGCTTGCTCTAGCTCTGGTTGGATTGCTAAAGTTGAACGCTACGTTACTTAATATGCAGCGATGGTGAAAGTTCACCAGCTATGCTAGCTAAGCTAACTACTGTTAGCGTCATCAAAGACACCCTGCTCCTCACGCGATCTCATTTAGAGGTGTATGACGTACAGTACTCGAAAAATGACAGTCCCCGCTTCACTTCGATTCACTCAAGTATGATGGTAAAAACGACACACTGGTGCTCAGAGAGCCGGTTGTTACATGTGTTCTACACATCTACGTCCGCAACGCCACTGCTGATGTCATCAAGCATGTGATCAAAGCGGGACGAGAGTCATGTCGCCTTCAGGGTTGAAGGAAATTTGATAATTACAAATGAGGCACACAACGACCCATCTAGGGAAATAAGACGAAGCTTTTTTTAGCCATACTTTTTCATATTCGTTTTAGGGCGATGGAAAGAGCTCTTGACAAGTTCAAGAAAGTGCTTAAAGTCGGCGATACTGTCGTTACATAATACTGTTTTTTATTAGTGCTGCTTAGAGATCCTTGACTTGTGGGTTGTCCCCTTTTAATTCCTGAGGAAAAAAAAATCTTGAAATTCCTGATCAGACAGTGTTTTGCAGTTACGGCAGTTAAAATGACATAAAAATACATTTATTAGACAAGCTTTCCGCAGTAAATTTACTATTGGCCATCTGACTGAGGTTGGGGAAACACATCAATGAATTCTTGTAGATAGACTATCAAGGCTTCTAGAGGGGCTCTCAGGGCAAAGGAGATCAAATAACATTTCTTATATTTCACGTCTGCTTTTAATGCATCCGGCCACATCTTTTAGCAGTAAAACTATTGAACTACAGGTATTTGAAACTGGATCTTAATCTTGTCGGTTGGATACTGGACTTTTTAACCGTAAAGTTCACAGTGTGTGAGAGTAAACAGCTCTTGCACTCATCCACTGGTTTTCCTCAAGGATGTTGTCTCTGCTGACACAGTCATTTTAGGTCTTCTAGAAGGGGAGGAGCATCATCAAGTCGAGAGCCTGTGGTTGATGAATTCTCATCCTGGTGTGTAGAGTCCTTTCTCCAGTTGAACATCTCAAAAACAAAAGACCTGATAACTGATTTTAGAAAGACACCCCCAGTCCAGTACCAGCTATATTAAACAGTGCTGCTGTTGAATTCGTGAACGGTTACAAATATCTGGGCACTGTGTTGGACAACAAACTGTCCTTTTGACCACATGTTGTTGTCACATCAAAAAAGGTCCAACAACGTGTGTATTTTACGGAGAATGTGTTCTTTTAAGGTATCTTAAGAGATGATGACTCTATTTTCTAAAAGTTTTATCCAGTCTGTTTTAATGTTCTGTATCACTGGCTGGTACGATAACCTGACTCTTGCCAACAAGAACTCAGCAGCTTGGTCAAAGTTGCAAGCAAGATTTTGGGAAGGAGTCAGGTTCATCTTACAGACCTCTACAACAGGCAGGTGGTCAGATCACCCCCTGTATTCTCAGTTTTATCTTCTTCCCTCAGGCTGACCCTATGGAGTGCTGGTAGTGAAGAGAAAAAAGCATCAAGTCTCCTTTGTACCCATGACTATTTCTCTGTCAAATAGCAGATCATTTTAATTTCTTGAGGCTTATTGGGCATTTTTGCACACTGCACTGTTCATTTTAACTGCTGGATGATCTCTGTGGAGATTTATGTATTTCTTGTATTTTATTTATTTGTGGAATGTCTTTTATGTTTTACACTGGCTGCAAACCAATTTCCCTGTGGGGATAATAAAGATACCTTTGACCTTTGGAATGTTTTTGCAAAATATGTTAAACCCCTGTTTTGAATTTTTAAATAGGCCTTATCATAACCTGCGAAGTTTATCATTTTTGACATGAAAATATACAATCTTATCAACATTAAATTAAATAAATCTGACCCTGTTCAGGATCCTGTTCGGGGTCCCCTATTCTGTAAAACTATGATGAGGGGACTCCAAACCCTAAAAAAGATGCTTCCAACATATATTGCATTACTCTGGAGCACTTTAAGAGGAAAACAGGCTTGATTCATGAAAGACTCTCCAATTCAAGTTAAACATCTCAGGTTGACCCACACAACTTAAACCCAAAGAAAATTATGATCAAAGGTAAACAACTAGGCAAATGCAATGGATGCTGCATTTTCCTCAGTAATGTTTATTTTAAATTTTGAGAACAAAGATTTGAAGACATTAGATATGACTCAACAGGTGATGAGGATGGATCTGGGGTTTGTAGGTCAGTGGGTAGAAATCATGGCCCTGGTGTTCCCTGACAAGCAGAGACCTCAGGCTCTGCTTGGAATTTCCTTTTTTTCTGCACCATAGGGATATGTCCTTTTTTAATCCTTGACAACATTACTACCCTTATTCTCCTCACTGATGTGATGTGCAGCTATCAGTCTGACGGCCGTGTGTCAAACCTGTCAGACTGACTGATGTCACTCATTGATTGACAGTGTAATGATGATTTTTACTGGATTACTCCACAAACACAAGCCAGAGCTTCCCTATCATTGCAGCGCAGTTTTGTTTATATCCCATATTTAATTTTAAAGCATTGCTAAGAGCAGTGCTTTCAATTAACACACGAGAAGCTTGAATGGCTACCAATAAAGACAGGTAATTTTGATGCCCCCCAAATATATGACAGTTGAACTTTCAGCTTGGGGGCCATCTAGTGGCTGCAGGGGCCCAATGCAACCACATTTTTGCATTTAGCAAGAAATGGTCTAAAGGCTGATGCTATTGGCCTACTCCATTTCTTATTTTATAAGTTTAATAATAGACCTACCAATGTATCAAAAATTTGTACTATTATGTAGCCTAATATGGGGTGTGAATGAGGTAGAAAATGAATCTAACATTTACAAGTAGGCTGTGTTTTCATTGGTAGGACAGCCTATAATCACCTGAACAGGCTCTTAGAGTTGCTCTGTTATCATTTCCTTTATGGAGTCCACCTTTCACTTTTTTTTTTCTTTTTCTTTCTTTTTTTTTTCTTTTTCTTTTTTTTTGAGTTTTGTGGCCATATAGGTTTTTCCTAGGGCATGGAAGGGGAGGATTGAGGGATTTCAGCTTGATGCAATTTTTTTTTTTTTCACTATTAGATGCCAGTAAATCCCACACATTGGAACAGAGATTCTCACTGGTATGTGAATGGAGCACTAAAAAAAGTAGTTCATGTCTCTGTCTAAAGTGTGGTGACCATAGATGTTGACCACTGCCAGGTCCTTGTTACTGTAGCTTCCTCATGGTCTATATTGGGCATACACAGCAGACATATAAACCTCCTTGGCATGGTGTTTCAATCCTTTTCTTTACACATAAAAGATTCCCTGGGAGGGTGTAACACTTTAGAAGTTCACACTACACATCTAAAATCAATTCAAATGATTAAAAAAACATCAACCCACATAAATTCAAATAAATTAATTCAATCAAAAGCAGTTTAAATATATTAAAAACATTGGGTTCACAAGAATTTGATTCAAATACAAAAACAAAGCATTTCAAATAAGCATAGTTAAAATACCTTTAGATATGAACATGTCACCCAATTTAGTTCAGTTCATGAAAAAAAAAATGAATTCATGTTCAAGTTAAAGAACCTAGAGATTTGCCTTCAGGCTCTGCAACTCTCCTGTGCCCCCTGCTGCCAAGCTGTTTCCTCCTCTTATCAAAAGCCTCAAGTTCATCACATACTTCTGCTCAGCGCTAAGCCATGAACTGAGGCCACTGAGTGCCTGAGTATAGGTGAGCTCGCCCTTAGCAGCTTTCTTGTGGTGATCATACAGGATCAGCTGACAGCACACAAGCCCCAAGAAAGCCTTCTCTGCCCATTGGGTGGAGCTTGGGCGAGAGCACTGAGCACAATTGATGTCCTTTATGTGACTACAAATGCCTGTTGCACCGCCATAGAGTTCATAGATTTTTTTATTTTATTGTCTGTGATTTCTCTTTGATCACCTGTGGGTTTTTTTTTTTCTCTTTTTAGATTTATTCTAAAAAATGTACACAGCGGTGGTGGATTTATAATTGATAATAATTTGTATCCACGGTGTAAATGACTCTTATAAAAGGTCTGTTGATCAGTTCATCAGTTTTTGCAAGGCTTTGTTTGTTTTAAAATAACCGTTCATGCTTTTATTTTGAAGGTGTATTTTGTAATGTTATGGACTTTTATTTTGGCGCCTTTCCGGCGGCACAGGAAGTGTACGGCTAAGAAGCGGTTCCTTGACACGAGGCAGACGCATGCAAAAAGTCATCATATATAAATTCATAAGGAACGAGGAAAAACGGATTACACGGTGTTGCTGTCTAATGCGAAGGAGATGTATAAAAATTATAAGCGGCTAGCTGGAATGGGAACAAGGTATTTTGTTATTTTATTTGTTTTATGACGGTTTTCTGAGACATGAATTTAACTTAGCTAACTGTGAAATGATGTTTTATGTGTATTGTTGCCGTAGCAGTCAAGCACATGTTAGCTTCTTTTTTAAATGTTTATCTGGTACTGCTAACTTTATATTTTGGCATGTTTTGAGAAAGGAGTGCTAAATGTCAGCTTAATTACAGCTAATATTTTCACATGTATGGTTAAGGTGATATTTGTATACTTGTAAGAGCTTATTTATGTATATTATTTATTTTTGTTATGTTTATCCTTC
>JAQLOL010000022.1:4276449-4292761 GCA_029783665.1 Naso thynnoides | reverse complement strand
TTGGCAGGGATGCACTTTGGAAAGGAACAAATGCAAATCATCCTTTATCTGTAGCCTTGAGCGGTTGGCCTACTTGCTTTTATTCGGGATCAATGCAGAAAATCCACACCCATACAAGTAGATGGAGGTGAAGGAGATGAGCACTTACAGAGCATTTTTGAAGGGGTCATTGTCGCACTGCCTTTGTTTTGTTGCACCGCACTTCCTTTGTTTTGTTGCACGTCTCTCATTGTATGTGTAATAAATTCATCGATTTCCCTCATGTGAGCTAGCTAGCTCAATATAGAAAGATATTTTCAGGTTGTTGTTTTTTGTTTTTTCTTCTTGTCCTGCGCCTCCCCTGAAGCGCTCTGGTGCTCCCCAAGGGAGGCCCGCCTCACACTTTGAAAACCACTGGTTTAAACCGTAATAAAATCTTAACGCTTCTTTTTACAATCACTGGTTTGACAGAAATCTGTATATGTACTTTAGACTTCATACATGCACAGTGTAACAAGGCTTAAAGATAAAAAGGCACATGGCCTCTGTGAAAATGGACAGTATCAAAGTTAGGATTAGATAGGTTTAATTTTTCTACTGTCTCCACTCTACTTCCATTAATGCATAAAGACGTGTGTTTATGGGGAGTCTTCTGTGAGCTAGCAACAGATGCTTTTCCCTTCTTATATAATGTGTAAGTAATGGAAGAAAAATACATAAATAATATATTTTATTATTTGATATTTATTACAGAGGAATCTTTGCTCCAAAGACTGTCCTTACCTGAAAAACAAATAACATTGATCAACTAGCTTATGTTACAGTGCATTAGCTGTTTCTGTTACATCTTGCACCAGTAGTCAGTGTTGTTTTCTTTTTGCTACAAAGGCTGTCTTTTTCTGAGTCATAACCATGACTGACTTAAGTTTTTTCAAACTTGACCATGCCTTAAAGTGAAAATGTATAGGATCTGAAAATTTTTACCTGGGTCCAATCTGGTGGTAGTTTTTAATAATACCAGACCAAAAAAAAATACACTGCTATTGTTGTAGTAAAAAGAGACACGGTGGCTCAGGATAAGAGAGTCTCTTTACAATCTAATCATATTAATATTCAGTATATGTGCAAATTGTAAATTGTAATAGCAATTTTGATCATAACAATGCACTACATCCTCAACATATTAATTCCTGAGCAAGACAAGATATTCGAACCACACACAACCCTTAGAAATCATTGCCAAATCATGGGCTGCTTCCAAACATTTCTTAGGTTTCCTTAATCTTCTACTTTCATAATCAACCTACATTTCTCAGAATCTTAGAAGAAAACAATGAACAATCGATGAACATCAGGTTGCTCTGTTTGGCAAAGCAACTTCTGTTACTAAAATTATGATCAGGCAGATCTGAAAGTTAACAAAGCGCACTATGCTATCTAATTTTGTTTTACTATTTTTGGTTACTGGACACTACTCTTTTAAAAAATGCTTGCAAATAGTTGTAACTCATCTCACTTCAAGACATTGTTAGTCAGCTGGAGTTTAAGTGCTCTATTTTTTTTTTCTGTCTTTCATTCTTTTTTTTGGTCTGTTGGAAAGTTTTGATGCCAAGATTGCTGCTGATCTGTTCAGCTAGTCTGTCCAGGTCACCGAAACTCTGAACCACCACACCTATTTTTGCAAGCAGAGAAAATGGTGTTTCTTAGATTGGAGTCTTTCTTACTATGCATTGTTTGTGTTTTCCTCTAGTGCAAAACATCCAGCCTGGTTTTGGGAGTGACTGTGTATATCTGGTTGTTAGTTCAAGCTAGGTCAGGGTATACGTGTTAATTAGGTTTCTATTAAAATGTCACAGATGAGAGGTGAAATGAACCACTCTTTAGGGAAATCCACATTACAGTCTAAGAAAATCAATAGCCGGCTCATTTTATGTTGGATAAGCAGACAGCCAAAGGTCAGTGAAAGGTTAGCCCAGCATGAGAAAATTCATAGTAGCTTTGAGGAATACTTCAGGAAATTTCTACACAACCAACTGATCAACACAGGCAGTTTAAGAGAGTTACCTCATGCATGTAAATTTGTGTGCCCCTTTTTCCTCGTCATACCTTGGGGCAAAGTAAGACATGTATAAGCATGTCTATGTCTGCACTGTTTGTTAGTATGTAAAAATAAAAATGTATGCATTTGTCATTGACCAAGTCCTTTAATCAAAGAAAGGCACATAAAAATTCAGTTGAATAGATAATTTCAGGCCCAGGTATAACATGCCTTATGCCTGCAGCTATATGACATAAACTTTATATATATATATGTACTTTAAATATATTCTATAATATATGTATTAATTATTCCATACACTTGAACTTTTTTTTGTCTTAACTACAACAGATTTGCCCAACAGGTTTTGACTGTCCCTTGCAAAAAGTGATTAAAGGAAACTGCCGTAAAGGAAGCAAGGCAAGGTTTTGATAACACAGATCACAGGTCGCATCTGTCAGACTATTGTCAGCCTGCCACATATAATTATAAATCAAAGGGCAAGGTTTCCCAACAGTCTTTTATTTGATTACTGTAAGAGCTTGCAACACAAGGTAATGGCAAACAAATTGACTATAGGCAACGATAATGTCAAAGCGCAATTACTATTATTTCCGCATGTATTACAGCTTGCAAAGTGCTGATTCATTCATTAAATACTGATACAGGCTGACTCACTTGACAATACTGGGTGGGATGTGGACATACTCCATGGGGATGATTTCTCCGAGCTCCTGCAGACTGTTCACGTATTTGATCTTGCTGCTGAACTTGGAGCTGTGTAAAACAAAAATCATTGAGGCCTGTCACAGAAAAGTGCTGGTTCAAGTATTAATTATTAATATTATTAAACCTTTGTTTTCTGTGGTGGGTTAGGTTTGCTCCTGTATATCAAGTGTAGTTAAACTGTCTTCTTCTGTTAGGAGGAGGTTGTGTATTCATTTGTGGGGGTTTAAAGTCAGTTAGTTTGTCCATGAGTATCCTGAGACAGTGGAAACTGGAAACTGTGATGGAGGTGTTTTGCAATTTTTTTTTCTAGTTTCCAGTTTGAATCGGCAGCATGAATATTATTATTGACAGACTTAGGAGTCTGAAATCATTCAGACCCATGATGTACATCCTGTCTTGTGTAATATGTGTTCTACAGTTGAAAGTGCAATCTATGTAAAGTACAACAATGAGACCTTATAAAGGGTCTGGTGATTCCCAGCAAGGTCCGTATAAACCAGGATGGATGGACAATGATAAACATCTTAAGGTTTTTCTTCAGTCTGTGGGAGAGAGGAGAGACGTGGTGTAAAAAGACTGGTAAGCACTTCATTAATAACAAACTTATTCACTTATTATTTTTATTATTAGGTATTAGTTATTATCTACCACCGCTGGCAGTACAATGCTGAGTACAATATCAAAGATAGGCAAAGCTCATGTTTTCTCCAAGTTATCTCTAGTGTACTGCTGACGTGAACTACTGACTGACTGTTGGGAAATAATAAATCAACAAACAGGGAGGGGTTTAACAGATCTCAATGTAGTTTAAAGGTTCAACGTCATAACACACAATTGTTGAGGATTAAAAAATTTTGGTTATCTATGACAGGTATGCCCTCTAGTGTATACCTGTAAAACAAACAAACAAAAAAAAAAACAACGACAAACTTGACCCATCACATATTAATATAATATAAAACCATCTGCAATCTCCCTGTTATCAGTAAAGTTCTTGAAAATGTTGTCTACGAACAATTACATATTTATCTAACCTTCCACAGTCTGTACGATGTATACGAGTTGGCTTCTAGGGTAAACCATAGCACTAAAATAGTTACACTTCTTGTGAGGACACTTGTTTCTTGTAGCTACAGGGAAGATGAATTTTTTATGTAAGACAGTTATACATTATTCTGCATTACAGTTGCTCTGCACTTGTTGGTGTGAATGTTCACCTTCTGTCTATCATATGATAGCACTTTTTCATCCAGGTGAATCCAGGCATCCTCCTGCGAGGCGTGGCACCATTCAGGTAAACAATCATGTAATTTTCCGCCACCATCAGTTCCAAGGTACTTATTACATACCTACACACACACACACACACACACACACACACACACACACACACACACACATAAGAAAAAACAGATTATGAAAATACTTAAGTAGAATGCAAAAACCTCTTAGTTACACTTGAGAAGTACTCAAGGTAATGTGCTTAATTCTTAGTATCTTGATATTCTGTATATATTTGAGGTGGCCATTGTTCACAACTGCACCAAATTTAGAAAAAAAAAAAAAAGTTACAATCCAACATTACCAGCCCAGATCTAAAAGCTTGTTCCAGTATGTAAAACCTTTGCCATAAAAGTAAAGGTTGTTACTGCAGTGTAGTATTGTCCATGACTTTGGATATGTTTAATTGTCACAAATCGGTGTAATGTTGTTTCATGATTTGCTGACATGTGCACATATTTTTGACCACGTAGTGTAACTGTACTTACAGAAAAAGGTTTTCCATCACATAATTATAATTATCACAGTTGCTGTCTGGTAGGAAACATGCTGCAAACACGATGATGGCATTCTGTTCAGCATAATAACCTGAAAACATAAAACATAAACACATCACTGAGTTTAACTCACTGTTCATACCGTGCACAAACAGCTCTTTTTTCTCGTTTTCTTATTGTTATCGCTGTGACCCACTAATTAAAGCACCATTGTTGATATAGCAAATGCTTATTTTGTATTCTTTATATGGATCATGCTGTGTGAGAGGTTTCAAATGCTCCACCTCTCCAGTCACCACAAAATGGGCTTATAAGAGGACATGCAGGGCAGAGCTGTGTTTCAAACTCAAGTGACATGTGTGTCTTCTTGAGGTATGACACAAAATTGCAAGAAAGAGATCCTTTCCATTGTCTGCACGTAGCTATTTCTGTCCGATGCTGCGTCTTGGCTTAACATTAGCACAGTAATACTGTGTGCAGCCAGACCTTTCTCTAGTGCCGCGGAAATGGGGCTGGCTATGTGAAACTCATAAGTAGGTGATGCTTTAAAATAAGGCAAAAACAGGAAGATACAACTGAATGGGGAGCATCTAGAGAAAGTGCATTAACAGAGTTCAAGTATTCAAAAATTATTAAAGAGGAATCACGGGTGAGTTTCAAGCATTTGTGTTTGCCTACCTCCGTGAGAAATGACTCTTTTGTACTGCTCAATGCACTTCATATCAATACGATGTTCCTGCTCTCCAATAACGACACTCCTCCACAGCCTGCTGGCCCTGCTCTCTCCGGCTGCTCTGTGTCCATCGCTTGATGCTGGTCCTGCACCCAGATTAGCCTCTTCCAAGTCTCCTGATTGCAACATGTAGACAGCTCTTATGAAAAGCAGGTTTATGAGACAACATAAAAACAAATTTACAGTATGTAGTTTCTACACTTTCTTTGATAGTATCTGAATGTAACAGATGTTGTGTTTGTGTTTCTGTCTGTCTACTCATTTAGACATGTGTAGTGTATCATCAGGTTTGCATCTCACCATGTAAGTAAGGCTCATCAGGTGTGTCCAGCTCATCTATGTTGTCATCCAGGTCATCACCGGTGTCCAAGGCCTCATCCTCTGTGTCCAGGGCATCCTCTGAGAGAAGAGACCCCTCACTGCGGTCCAGTGACACATTCATTGGTGGAGCTGCCAACTTCCGCCTTTGATTGGACCCACCTGACAGATCCCCAGAGGAAGGTTGATCTGGTCAAAGAGAGATGGTTTATTTTTTTTTCTAAGCATCTTAATTTGTCCTTTTTTAAAGAAAGGTTATACACATTAATGTATTCAGTGAGCAATCAATCCAAATGAGTCCATTATATGATACCTTTAGACTGCTAAAATATGTCAAAATAGGTTAAACCTCAACAAAAATTAAACGCTGATATTTTTCTCAGAATTTACCTCCAAGCCTATATCTTTCACCTTTTGCTAATAAGAAGCACCAAAATATTCAACACTGAAATATCCAAATACTTTAAATAACGAGAGAGATTAAATTTGTGCATTTTGCTGATTATTTACCTTCTCTGTTATCCATCTTCTCAGTGGCTTCCATCCCCGCTGCACCCTCTTCCTGTTGGGAATGTCTGCTCAGAGGCACAGAAATACAATAATGAGCCACAACACAAATTATTATTGCTATCATCACTGCCACCATAGGTATAGCTACGCATAGAACTGGGCCAAACAAGGCAAAGACAATCATCTACAAAGAAAAAAAAACTAAGTTTCCACATGACACAGAATGAAGAGAATTTAAAATGTTTTCTTGACTTAAAAGATGACAGAAGTGACAAAGCAGACAGAGAGAAAGCGACTCACTGCCTCGTTCCCAGGGTGCACGTGTAGGCTGAGGAAACAATACTGAGCAGTGTTGCTACCTCCCCCAACCAAAGCCCCTCTAGCAGGCTCTGATTAACATAAAGTCTGACAATAGAGAGACGCAGAGCAGCCAGTTCACATGAACACAGACACTAAAACACACAAATTCATCCATCTCTGTCTTAGAACACCTACCTTTCCCTTATTCTGTGTTCTGTTAGCAAGGGCAACTGAACCATTCTTTCCATTATCAAGTCACATGACCTCTTGGTAGTGGAAAGAACTGCTGCGTTTACGCAAACACACACACACACACACACACACACACATTTAGACAAGGCAGGGAATCCCAAAGAGGAGGCGGGTAATTGGAATTACAAACTGGGGCAAAACAAGTACCATGATGCAACTGCTAATGAGGCACCATTTAACTACAGAGCAGGCACGCACGCACACACACACACACATATGCACACAAACAAAACAAAAAACACGCACACAGAAATTCATGTACTTTGTAAATAAAAAAATTTGATTCCAGAGCATGGACCCTTGGACCCTTGATCAAGAATAAACTCACCTTGAGTGAGACAAATGTGAAAAATGGCTGCTATGGTGCAAGATTGTAAACTTGATCTGTGCCGCCTCTTTGTGGTTAAGGACAGTAGTGCAGCTCTTAGGCTTAAGAAAACTTATGTGGATTCACTGTTGATCTCTATCTCTCCAATCATGTTTGAGCTATTAATTAGACCAATGAAACAAAGTATCAATCTGAAAAAACAAATAATTATCAAACAAATCTTATCAAAGCTCACTTGCAAAGGGAATTAGCCTACTGGTAATGCATGGTATTGGATTCAAAACAGCACAAAGAACTTAAGTTTTGATAAAGAGCGGAACCTGTCTCACTTTCTTAGAGGTGGAGTTTAAAGCTCACCTTTCCATAAGGAAATTAACATATTCCTCTGCCACATATTGAGCATGATCCCCTCTGTGGAGAAGGACATCTGATTGGTAGAATGGCTCTCTGTCAAACTGGTAATGAGCGTGGTCGCACTTAGACTGACTCTGGCCATCAGCGTGATACTGAGCGCACGGGAGTTCAGAAGTGCACATGGTGTTAGGGTCATCTCTGTAATGGCTGTCAGCTATATTTTGAAACCTGGAACATGGATCATCTGAGGTATAGTCAGCTTTAACTCCAGGCTCATAATAGCTCTTAAACTGCTCAGACCTGCACTGTACAGCAGCAGCATCAGTTGTAAACTCAGCATAGACATCTGTGGTACTTTGCTGGCTGTTGGATTTAGTATCTACGCAGGCTGGTTGGGTGCTCTGGTTTTCAGTTCTTTGGTCAATGTGGTGGTAGTTGTAGCCATGCTGGGTTTGACCCTGAGTTAGATCCAGACTTCCTGTCCACTGGTATGCAGCATTCTCATTGGCTGGCTCAGAGGAAAATTGTGAGGTCACTTCTTGATGTCTTCTTTGAGGGTAATAGGGGAGAAGGGTTTGGTGCAAAGAGGAGAAATTCAGAAAGAACTGTAAGTACAAATATGAAGTGAACCTCATCCATCTTCTTCTAAGCTACATTTTTGAATGTACAACATTTTGGGTTTATACTTCAATCAAAATATAAAACACACAATTAAACAGGCCAGTGAGCTCTCACCAAAACAATGGCTAGCAAGAGCAAGTTTGTTTGTTTGTTTGTTTGTTTTTTTATGAGCGTTACTGTCTGCTACACTAAAGGCATCCTGTGGAATTTTTGACCGCTTTGCAAATGCATCCAACTAACTACTAAGCCTCAAGGACACACAAAATTTGTTTTGATGTGTAATACTGAATGTAAACAGTGTGTTTACAAGAAAACTCCACAAGGTACATGTTTGAATTCTGAAAAAGAGAATCCCTTTTACAACTCAACACAACTACCATTCATTCATATTGTAACATACCTTGTGATATGTGTCTGCAATAATAAAAAGAGTATAGTAAACAATCGTCATTCACATAAAGGAAATTTTAAATAATTACACACACAAAAAATGCAAATGACGAAGGTATTTATATGCTGTTTACTTTTTGCTAATATAAAGTCAAAGCTGCATGGACAAAATTTTTTGTCAGTTATATTGGGTATTACCTTTATATACACACACACTCACTCACACACACACACACACACACAGGCTTGCATGCATTCACTCACGCCCACACACCTCGTGAAGGCACTAGGGGAGCTATTTCCATTAGCTGTGGTGGGGCTCCAGCTGTAATGAGGCAGGTAATGCATATTTAATGAGGCGTAAACAGATTTATAAACACACACATGTGCACACAAACACACACAACGCTGCAGATCAAAGCTTCCTGACGACAACATACAATACATCTGCATACACATGCAAAGTTTGTGTCTTATTCATATACACACAAAAACATGATCTTTTTTTGTCACACCACTAATATTCATTTACACACCCTTTCTGTCAGTCCCAGTCTGTCACTTACCCAGACAACACACTCACACATACACTCACACACACAGATGATCAGACTCCATTTCTCAGGAGGGCCTTCTAGCTCGTTTTCGACAGTCTGTTCAGTGGATGCTAATATTCCTCTGACATACGAACTGCATTGAGAAAGCTGTAGAGACTCCAAAATCAAGAACTCAAGATGACTGAGGGGAGAGAGGATTCGCATGTATGTGAGTGTTTGTGAAGAACAGGCATGTGTGCCCAGGTATGTTTATTCACTGGCCGTTAATAAGTCTGACATAAACAACAGCATACTTTTACATATTTAACTGGTGGCAATTAAACCAAAAACTTATTTTTACCTCCGCCATATCCAGATGGAGGCAAATATCACAGAAACAGATATCTCAAAACCTTGAAAAAACACACCAAAATGAACTACCTGCATAGATATAAAGAAGATGTACAAGAGAAAGCATGTTTAAGTCATTCATTTTCATGCTATTGCATGAATTTTGAATAACTTTAGATATGACAGAAGTGAAACAGAACTAAGACATAAGACATTTAAGACATAAACATGTCAGGTGCCTTGCTTACCTTAAAACTGGTAAATAGCTTTTATTAGGAGCTCCATGGTGTCCAATCTGTTGCTCAGTTGAATGTTCATCACAATCAACAGTCCTTGGTTGTTCATTATAGTAATCTACTTTATTCTGTAGGAACTCATCTGGCTTTGGCTTTAATGTTTGTAATGCTCTTTGTTGAAATGAAGAGCCTCCAATCAGCTCCTCAGAAAAATTTAGCAGATCAGAGGATCCCAACTGTTCTCTTTCTTTCCTTTCACTTTGTCCTTCTGAAGTCCATTTTGGTGGGGTAGTGTGCTCTGTATCAGTTTCCTGCTCCTGCTCTTCCTCATCATTCGCTTCTTCCATTAAATCTCCAGAAAATGGTAGTCCAAGTCCTCTGTCGGTAAAAATTCCTGATTCACTTAATGGGGTACCAACTAAGGAGCTTGTGTGAGAGACAGAACTGTCGGTTAATACAGGTGATGGTGGTTCAGATGTGGTTTGAGGATTGTCTTCTTTTGCTAACTGACCCCTCCAGACTTTGAAGTCGCATAAAGATGTAGGGCAAGGTGAAGGCGCAGAGGGTGACTGTCCATCCTCGTCTGAATCTTCCATTGAGATTTGTGAATGGACATAAACTTCCTCTCTAGTTTTCAGGAAGTGATCTGATGGATATCTTAATGATGGAGACAAACTTCTGCCCACATTGCTCGAGGCATCGTCATTTCCTTCTTCTACCTGTATTTGAGAGCTACTTGTTGGTCTTGAATCTGACTGAGGAAATGCTTCAAAACTATTTTTTGATTGGCCAGGAGTGATAAGCTCTGGCACAATGTGTTGTTCAGTGGCATTATCAAGACTCGCTTGGTAATGAGTTGAAAAGACAGCTTGATTTTGCTGTGTATCTGCACTAGACTTCCTTTTTTCTGGGATTTCTTGTTGCTCCCTATGTGCAGCTTGAGCCTGGGTTTGCAGGATTGTAGCAGCATGGGAAAGCATGCTAAACGTTTCCATTGACTTTTTTGGTCCTTTTGATTGCCTGTCACCTTGTTTAGGCCTATCATGCCACTCTCTCTCAGTTTCTTTTACTGTGCCAGACACAATGATGTATTCCATTTCTAGGCCTGATGATGAATCGCCATCAGAATTGGACTTGACTTCGTCACGACTACCTGGGAGAAGGCTGTCTGGGCTATACTTTAGTGTGTCTCTCTCTCCAACATAGCTGGAGCTCAGAGACATGGTATTTGTTGTTTTACCTTCCTCAACTTCAGTGCTCTCTTTTTCGAGACCACATTGGCTTTCAGTGGCAGGCTCAACTTCGTTGCGAGCTATTGTGATGGGAAGATCATGTGATGATAAAGGTGATTCAGAGTCATCATGTTTCTTTGAACCAAAATTGTCCCAATTAACAAGGCTTTGAGAAATTGATTGGTCAGTCTGTATTTGAGTCTCAGCATATTCTCCTGGACTTGAATGATAATTGGATGAGATATCCTGAGTAGCAGTGGAGTAGTTCATCAGAACAAATGGGGAATGATCGCCTGGTTGCTCTATCCAATCAGCTTCCTCTGATCCTTCTCCAGTTTTATTATCATAGTTACTCTCTATTGAACTTCCCCGACTCCTTATCATGCGACCTGACTCACTAGTTTCCTCAAATAAGAAAACCTGATTGGCTAGCTGTTCTTTGTCTGAAATTTCTGCTCTTTGCTCAGTCTTTTGTGGAGGATCAGTCTTGTGGTATTGATTGTGCTTCTCATCTATCAGAATGGGTTTTGTCACAGCTAAAAAAGGGCTAGACTGCTCCTCTAGCTGTATTATGTCTACTACAGGGCTAGAATAGGTCTCAGGGGAGGATGTCAGGCTCCAAGTGCCAGCTCCTACATTGTCATATTCAGAAGTGGAGGTGACCATGCCAGGGACAGGTAGGTCCCACATGTCAGTACCATGGCAGGCAGAAGTCACACCTTCCGAAAGATCAGATGCCAAATTCTGCAAGACAGACTGTTGGCTTCGAACACTCAGAATGTCTTTGTCACCTATTTCGTCTATCTCTGTTCTACCTTCAGCAGCCTCTATGACTATTTTCACATTGTGTTCATTACCTGTCGACCCTACCTCTCGTATACTTTCTTCCTCTTGTCTAGCTTTTTTGTCTTCCAACTGTTTGCTTGCATGGGTCTCAGCAGAATCACTGGCATCCAGTGATCCCATTTGACTGAGGTCCTTTTCATTTTCAGGTCCTTCTGGGCTTGTTATTGTGGAAGAGCTGTCTTCCTGTATGGTGGTGTTCCACATCACCATTCCACCATCGGAGAATCCTAATGGACTTTCCAAGGATGGGCCAGCCCCAACATTGGGGTTCACCCCACAAAAAGAACCTGAGGTTTCAGACAAATTGTCAGGGGTTGTGAGAGGTGATATGCTGTCATCTCGGATTGTCATATTCCACATATCTAGGGAATCAGGGTAAGATGTGGTGGTTCCACTATCTGATTTAAGTAACCCTTTCTGGGCTGAGTATGTCCAGAAGTCAAGGAGCTCCATCTGTCTATCTCCTTTTTTTCCTTGTACCCCTTCATCCTCTTCTTTTGATGTGTCTGGTGTTAAAGTGTTTAGGATTGCTGTCTTTTTTGACTGTGATGTTTTTTCTTTCCCTCCAGTGATTCCACCCCTACATTTTCCTGTTACATCCTCCTCTGGTGGTGTCAATTGCAGACAAGCCAAAGTAACAGGGTTCCATTGATCCCTGAATTCAGATTCTGAATCCCAGTTGTGTGATTCAGTCTGCTCAGTGATCAGACTAAGCTGAGGTTCAAGGTTCTTTCCTCCCTGGGGGGTATTCACCGACTGTAAGATCTCTTTTTGGCTTTCCAGGTCTGTGATATCATCGATGGAGTCTTTCCCTCTAGCTACTTCGGTAATTTTCTGTGGACTCTCACATTCCCTTGTTCTATTCCAAGAGTTATTATCACTTGAGGAAAATGTTCCTAGTGTGTCAAAGCCAAGTTCATCCCAGGTCTCTGACAATGATGATGACACGCTGTCCTTGTGCTGCAGCACACTGATCCTTTCAACTACATCCTCTGGAAAGAACCTGACTCCACAACTGCTGGGTGGGCGGCTACCTGCCACACTGTTTACTGGGGTTGGAGGAACCACAGGGTCAATCATGTCATTCCTGTGGATGCGACCATGGTGGTCAATTGAAGAATTTCTGCTTTCAAGCCCTCCCAAAGAATTGGGAGCAGAGAAATCCAGCAAGCTTAGCTCCTCAAGTTCAGAAAAGCTCGAGCTCTCTGTTCTTTTTTTACCTTCATCTTCTTTTACTCCAGAAATGTCCAATTCCCCTCCTGTTGGCATAGAGTGGTCGCTGCTATGTAAAGGGTCAAAACTAAATAGATCAAAGTTGTCACTTTTATTTCTGCTTGAGCGGGTCTTCCTCCTCTCAGGGGGGACAGGGGGGGATAGGGATGATAACCCCAGAGGAGAGGGGTTTCTCAGGAAAAGTCCTACTGGCCCTGCAGCTGGCCCTCCTCCAGCTATAACTTCACCAACTGGGCTGTCATCACTGAGGAACACTGAACTCTCCTTGGACGAACGGCTGCTGCGAATAGTGGTCATACCGCTGTCAGGGCTCACAAGCTCCCCACCAGTCCCAATTCCTACACCTGTGTCCTCTTCACCAACTGTCGTCACCCTACATGCATAGATGAAACAGTGTCCATTTTTATTTTCAGGGCAATGAATAAGTAATATTAAATCTCTAATTTCATTTTTTGATTACTTTCACTAACACTGGATAACAAAATCAAAGGGGTGCATATAATTACCTTGCTATTGCGGCCACATCTCCACTGCCTCCCTCAGCTCTCTCTATGTCAGAACCATCCATATCATTGATACCAGATGACCCCTGGGAGAACTCTACACTGCCTGCCACTCCCTCCGTGGAAGAGGTCCTACTACTGGGGTGGCAAGCTAATACAGAGCTCCGCCTGTCAACAAAGTCCTTGAGGAGGCTATGAATTTCCTCTATTAGCAAAGGAGGAGTGCCAGAAGATAAGGAGGTGTTTAAAGGGATGTGATATACCTGGAGACTCTCCTTGGCTTCCAGCTCACCAGAAAGAGACCAGCTGGAAGACTCTTCCAACTCACAGCAGATCTGCAATGAAAGCCACAGTGCTGTAATATTTTATGTTTTTCTATTTGGTCTTTGTAGAACAACAGTTTGACATTTTGGGCACTAGTTTCTAGTTGAGAGTGAGATGAGGGTTGATAACACTCTTGTGTCTGTCCTGTATGTGTAGCTGCAGCCAGCAGCTGGTTGGCTTGGCTGAGCATGAACCACAGGTTTGTGTGGCTGTGAGCTGCAATAAGCTAACAGGCAGCTGGCTGCAGCCATGTGTTTACTTGACGAATATGAGAGTGTTATCGATCTTTTTATAGCTCTCTTCAAGAGAGCAAATAAGTGCATTTTTGCGCTATTCCTTTTTATTCATTTTATTGATTTTGGAAGGCTGACTGACTAATGTAAGGAAGACTTACTAACAATCCTGCCTAAGAAACTTTACCCGAACAAACATCCTGCACATCTCAGTGCATCTCCTGCTGAGCTGTTTTTCAATTACAATTCTTGATAATTTAGCAAGAAAAGTAATCCTACCTGGAGGTTCAGAAAAACTGACAAATCAGTCATTACTATTTCTTTTTTTTAAGTTAGAGAGCAGGTTCTACCAAAGAAGCAGTTGTGGATTTTTTTTGTTTTTGTTTTTCTCTGAACATGTTCTTGATAGCTGCAGTTGTTGTCTTCCATTTTATTTACCTGGTTTAGGATATCTGTATTGTTTGAGTAGACAGCCACCTGCTGGTAGGGATGATGACACGGGCCACTGATGGACAAGAGAACAACTAGACCATCATACCCATGGCGATCACTGAATGCTTTTAGGTCATCAACATAACTATGCCAGTCCTGGAAGAGAGATTGAAAAAATAAATAAATGAATACATTTTTAAAAAGTAAGAAATTAAGATCACAAATATGTAAGGCAAGCTGCCTGACAGAGGCTCATAATTCCAACTTTTTTAAATGATGTTACTCGTGAACTAATGAAAAAACAATTATTGCAATTTATCGTAATAGTCTCAAAATGATTAATAAACATTTCCTAACATTTTTGTTACAGCTGTATCGAAAACTTTGTCAGACCCCTGCCTTTTATTGCGCATATGATTTAAATTTTTTGCAAAATTGAAGTAATTTCATGTAAGCCTTCATCTGTAGCAATGAGAGACGAAGCTGTCAAAGCGCACAGAGGGGTAGAGAGACACTTTGTGATTTATTGTTTAGAAATTAACTGTTTGCACTTAAAACAGCCACCATGCACAGATTATGGTAATTCAGTGACAGGCACATTGATTGATGGATGGAAAGTTGCATTAATTAATTGTTCTGTTTGTCAAGGGAACTTGCTTTTTTCTTTTTTTCTAAAATGATTAACAACAATGTTATGGAAACTATAATTTGGAATGCAGGCTTACGCAAAGTGTGCAAAGTGATCTATTTGCTTGATAAATCTAGACGTGTTGTACAACTGTTTGTTTTTGAAGTTCACAAAATTGTTGTGCTTATTTAAGTGAAACTTATAAACAAAAGAAATTCTGTCATTTTAGTAAAGCTAACAGAGTAAGTCTTAGTTTTAGATTTGTGTGTGTCTGGGATTCTTGACATTTTATTTCTATTCATGTTGCATGACTTTAAAAAATTGCGCATTTCTCTGATGGACTTTGAAAGTGTATTTGTAGTGTTGTTGTTTTTTTCTGGGTGCTGACTGCGTCTTACAGTGTGTGTGGTCCTTTTCCCTGTTTGAGTGAGCTGTGTTTGTGTGTTTTTGTGTGGGTCCACTGGAAAAGATTGATGAGCACTGCAGGCGCTGTATCTGCCCAAGCTGTGTCAATATTAACCTGTGAGGATGAGGGGGCTACAATACTCCTCCCCCTGAACCTCTTTCCATCCCATTTTTCTCTTTCTCCACAATATGGCTGCTGTCAGACTCAAGCCCATCAATACTCTCTCTCTCTCTCTCTCTCTCTCTCACACACACACACACACACACACACACACACACACACACACACGTGTCACTTCTCTCTCTCTCTCACACACACGCACACACACACGTGTCACTTCACCGACACTACCATTTCTCAACACTGATATCCTGATGAGTGCAATGAAGCCTCCTAAGATTCGTTAAAACACACATATTCACTCACTTAAGTACAAACACACAAGAAAAGGCACAAGAGACCCAAACATGCAGATACACACATAAATACGCCTGCAGTCCTCTACTGTAATCTCAGTGTATGAACAAACATGTACTCATTTGTATATATATGAGCTCTTGTAAAGCAATAAAGCCTTCACAATTTACACTACAATATGCAAAGAAATGCTCAAATGATGCCAATACTATAAAGCTACTACCCAACAGCGTGCATATGCACACAAAACTGCACAAACACACACACACACTCACACACACCAACAGGGAAAGTCAGAAAACGAGCAGAGTGCAAATCTCCAAGATAACATGCAGGGCGACAGTCTGTCTGCCATTTGGTTCTTAACAGAGTAAATTACTACTCATATTGCCTGCCCCTCCTCTGCCTCTTTCTGCCACCCCCAGATACACAGATTGCCTTTTCTTATAAATTACCAACATATTAGCTATAAAAATCCACTTGCTGATGGTCTCCGTGAACCTTGGCATCCGTATACAGAAACCTGTTTCTCATTTGTTGAGCTTTTGGTAAGCTACTATGAAAAAAGGTTCCCTTTTAACGGTAGAAACTTTTTATTGACCTAA
>JAQLOL010000022.1:4233163-4272091 GCA_029783665.1 Naso thynnoides | reverse complement strand
TTTTCAAAATTTTTTGTTTTTTTTTTTTTTTAAATTTTTTTTTTTTTTTTTTTTTTTTTACATTTTCAGATGCAAATGACACATCCAGATAGGCACTGTGATTTTAGTGAAACTTCTTTCTTTTCCATTATAGGAGAGCCCACAGACTGACTAATGTATGTTTGCACAGGGTACAACAATACATTAGTCAGTCTATATGATGTGTCCATATCATTACACCAAACACACTGAAGCTTTTTCTTCTGCTAACTAGGCAATCACAGCCAAAATCTGACTCCGTCCTCTTTAACTGCTATCAAACACACACACACAGACAGACAAAAAAACACGCTTTGACAAACACATAACACATAAACCATTAAAGACTAATTGAATCTAATTTATTTAGTTTTCGGGAAAGAATCATTTAATGCAGAACTTCCCTAAACCCCCTCACTAAATGACACTCTCATACCGTTTTACTCTCTTTTCAAACACAATTAAAAAATAATATATAAATATATACACACTGCAAATGACATGCATATAAGGAGTTCATTTTGGAGCCTGATCTCAGGTCATTAGTAACCCACCATGACGCTGTGGAGTTGGAGGGTCCGCTGGCGACACAGAGGCCCCTGGCCATTTATTCTATATTAAGTCTCTAATGGGCCCCCTCTCTCGCGCGCGCTCGCTCTCTCTCGCTCCTGACACACAGCATGTAGGCACAGCTCTGGTAAAATATGCACAGAAAGTCCGGTGCGCACACACAGACAAAGCCATTCAA
Organism: Naso thynnoides; assembly: GCA_029783665.1. NCBI lineage: Eukaryota > Metazoa > Chordata > Actinopteri > Acanthuriformes > Acanthuridae > Naso > Naso thynnoides. The sequence continues at coordinate 4,271,325 of JAQLOL010000022.1, read as the reverse complement.
ATGAATGGTTATTTATTCGCTAAACGAGGATCTGGGTGTTTAATGTTCCTTGGACGTTAGGTAGTTTTCTGGGGGAGGCAGAGCCATCCCCCTACGGCTACAGACATCATTTATTTTACACATAGCCTAATACTGCACGCCAGGCAGCCGCTGAGAAAAATGGGCTTTGAAAGAGAGAAGGAGATATAAAAGAAATAATGAATGATTTTTTTTTTTAAGGGGGGGTTGAACACATTAGAAGTTGCAGCAGGGAGAAAAGCAAGGGGGAGGCTTAAAGGCTTAAAGTACCCCCTGTGTGTGTGTGTGTGTGTGCGCGCGTGTAAGAACAAGAGGGCGACAGAGACAGAAAGACGATAAAAGTCAACACAAACATTCCACAAATGTGTGAAAATATATGTATGGTTTTGGGATATCAGTGGGGAGGGGGGCGATACCTGGTTGTGTGTGAGGCTCTCAGGCCTTCATCTGCATCTCATCAAATGCAGAAAATCGCAGTATCAGAGGGGCTCCTGTGCTTGCATAACAACACTTCCCCCAAAATGACAAAGCGCAGGTGTGATGTACCCCGAACATTAAAGCCATTAAAAGTAACTTTTCAACAAAAGGAAACATTTATTGTGTTGTGACACAAAGAGTCTAAGTTTTGTAACTTCTCTCTTAAAAGACTGCCACCGATGTGATAAGCCATGAGCTTCTTCAAAAAAATCTTACAAAGGGAAATGGAAGCCATTATATCCCAATATAATCATCTTGACATTTTAAAAAGAATCAGTCGGGCTAATGAGGCCATTAATTGAAGGAATAAGTCTTTCAGTTTGCCAGTATTTCTAAGTCAGAGCAATTATCCTCATCGTATACACAGACATAATCTGGACTGCTGTCATGCAGTTAGAAATATCTCAGTACAAATACAAGCTCAGTGTTTCCATTTAATCGGGGCATAAAGTAGACATTTAAAATGTATTTAATGAAGCTTTAAATTGTCTTTAAATGTTATTGACATGAAACGGGTCTTTAAACTTGAAATTCTCTCCTGGTTAACAACAATTCATCAACTGACATTCGAATAAATGAACTTTATTAATTCATCTATTAACTGACTAAACATAAACTAAATGGAATCTGGCATTTCAAGCTTTTTGTCAGAAAAGCTTACCTCCTTATCTGTGGTCACCGAAGTGAGAGCAATGGTCATCTCTCCATCAGAAAACTCCTTCAGCTCCATGGTCAACAGCTGCTCCAAGTCTGCATCCAGTCAGCACACACAAACAGACTAACAGTTATAAAAAAACACACACAGAAAGAATACAAAACAATTGCACGACAGACAGAAAAAACACAGGCATGAATGTCCTCTCCAGAACTGAGAGGTAACTGAAAGTATGTCTGAACACTTGTTAAACGTGACAATGTGCAAAAATGTGACAGCGATTATTCTAGACATATAGGAATCATTTGATCTCACAATGGTTATGTAGTCTACTGCGATCGATTGAAGGCCAAATGATCTGCATGTTCAACTATGCACCTTGTAACTTTGTCTCATGATGTTGGCCCGCAGTGGCATCACTTGATTGCTCCAGGGATCGAATGAGCTCCTCCAGTTGTGCTGATCGTTGGCCATGTTTGCTCAATGAAGCTTCACTTTGCAGTTGCAAAGCCTCTGCACACACACAAACACACAAAAACGTATGGGTGCACCCAGCATGAACACTCTGCTCTCGTTTTAAGGTTCACATAAATTCAACTTGGAGTGGAGGGCAAGTAACCAGCATGGCAACACAGTTTTATCTGACACAAAGACGAGCCACACAGTAAGAATTAATCTAAAATATATTTTCTTATTTTTAGATAATCATTAGATAGATTAGATTTTTACAGTAAAATGCGACCGTTATATGTTCCAGACCTCTATAAGCTGTTCCAGGAACTGTTCAGTGCAAATCCTTCATTTCCAATATTGATCGATAGAAGTCACTTAAAATTGAATGCCACTTTCACCTTTTGTAATGTGACTGTAATTGCAAGCTGGCTTCAGTAAATAATGATTGACTTTATACTGCTTAGGCAAAGTGCCATCGCTTGGGTACTACAAGACTTAGTAAACCATTCACAATTGATGAAAGTAAACAGCAACATTTGGAACTATTATCCACCATTGCCAACTTCTGGTCCCCCGACCAAAAGAAAATTTCCCACTGGTCTCATTTCAATAAGGAAAATACAAGATTAACATACTGAGATTTGATTTAAAAGCCATAAATAACTAATGGAATCAATGGTCCTGACAATGGACTATCCAAAGAACTCACAAGGAAACATGAGAACTGGACTTGACACGGTTCATCACTCTACTGCGTTTTCTGTCTGTGTCTCTGGACCTTACTTGGCTCTTCTCCTTTCACTTTATCCACCTTAATTCACTTTTCCTCTATAACAGAATTCTCTCTGTCCATCTTTCTGTCTGTCTGTATGCCTGTCTTCCTTAAATTACTGTGAGAGACAGTAGAGAAGCAAAGCTGCAAGGTGTTATCGAACACAGATCAGTCATGATGACTCCTCCCTAAATTTTAGACAGCATCTTCACACTGACCTGGCTTACAGGCTGTATAGCACACACATTGCACTGCAATTCACTACTCCTTCTCTGTTTCATCGCTTCGGTTCCCACCACAAGTATTTAAAAGCCATCCTAAGCGGCCTTTAGCTGATGTCATTTAAATTATAGCACTGACGTAAACCATTTACATCCCCCAGTCTAAAAAAGTTGTGATCCTGTGTAAAACATAAATAAAACAGAATATGATAACTTGCCAGTCTATGTTTGACGTAGGCTCAATTAAAAACAGCACAAAGACAGATAATATATTTATTGTTTTGTCTGACCAACTTCACTGAGTTTTGCAGTTGTAGAAGTGTTTGAAAGGTTAGTCTATTTTCTTTTATTACTGGCCTTTAATCCTTTCAAATATTGACTGATGTCTTTTTAATTTCTTCTAGCAACTTTTCTTACTTCAGTGGAAAAATATGACAGCCTGACAAAACAGAAACAACTTCATGGACTAAACTAACTTGAACAAAAAAAGAGTCACATAATAGGACTCTGTGTGTCTTTCTGCACTCCTCCTAACTCACACTCACCACCCCTCATCTCTCTCTTTCTCCATCTCTCCTGGTGGGTGTTAAGCGAGTCATGTCAGGGGATTTGTGTATGTCCTCTCTCACCGCCCCATTACCCCTCCCTGGGGGGGCGCCTGCGCCTCCCTCACCTCCAAGCATCTCCCCCAGCACTGCTCCGACGTGCTCCGCTGCCTCTTGAAGAATCTCCCTGGTGACCATTGTCACCGCGGACGATGCCCCATCATCCCCTGCGTCCTGCTGCCTCTCGTGATGGACCACTCGCAGGATGCTGGACTCCAAAGTGCAGTACTCAGAGCTGGAAGAGGAAGAGGATAGGGGTAAAGAGATACCAACGGCCGTGGGGGAAGGAAGGATGATTGTGATGCATTTGCATAAATACAATTCCCCCTTTGAGTCATGACTGATGAACACACACAGGCCTGAAATACACACCCAAACATAGTCTATTTCATTTTTGCATTAACGAATGTAGTCCTCTCAGCCAGAGTACACTGTCCACATACGTCTGTGGTCTGCGCATGTATGTGTGCTTCAGCATCACCTGTTACCACATTAACTAACATTGGCCCGATCAGGCCTAATATATCGGTAATTCACTGAACATGATACTTGGAAAGAGTTTAAAAACTTCCCAAGAGTCTCATCAGTAAAGCAGCTAAAGATTAGTTTAAGATCAGACCTAAAAACAGACCTGCAGCGTTTGGTGTTCAGCATGATTTGCATATCTTAGTGTGTTTACAGTACCTATCTAGCAGTCCATCTCTCAGCAGCGTCAGTGAGAGTTTTCCAGTGTGATGTAGCTTCACAAGGTCTACATCCTCCCTCCACAGCAGCGAGCTCTCACTTATTTTCACCCGCCGCAGATACCTCACTGTTTCCCCAGGCAACACAACGTCTAATCGCCGGCCACAAAGCAGCGGCACACATACGCCACCTGACAGCTGTGTCTGACAAATCAAACAAGATACATATAGAGGAAAGAAAAACACAGACTTGGAATCAGATCTCTAACAAAGTTAAGTCATCAGCATGTTTTGTTTGATGAGATTAAATTGTGAAATTGAAATGCAGAAAAGACAATAATTTTTCAGGAAAACCATTTTATTGTTTGTTTGTGAAGTTTAATTAGCTGTAACATTATCTCAAGTCGCAATCTGATTGATATCCTGTTGCATGTATTTTATCTGCTCTTATTAACATAAAATGATAATACAGGATTTTTATGCTAAAAAACTGTTTACTTTGACAATAAGTATGCTGTACATACTGTATCATATTAGTATATAACATGAATTTGGAACATAGCAAAATTTTCTAAAAGTTCTCATTATATATTCATTTTATACAGTTGATTCAACATCCATATGCAGCCAAGCACAGATAAGTCTTGTGGCTATACAGCTATTACTGACTTGACTTGATCTGAATCCAAAAAAGTAGGAAACAAACAGAAAACAAACAGACAGAATTCATGCTACCTGGCTGAGGTGGAGTGCCAAGCACAGTGTTGCAGCCACAGAGTCAACATCTGGCTCTGGTCCACCTAAAACAGCATGGATGGGACTCTCTAATGCATCTTCCTGGAAATCCACACAAACATAAAAGGTTATTGTGCCTGTAACCAGGTGGCTTTTTCCTTTCTTAATCTGCTTAACAAGACAACATTCAGTTATACTCATTGTTAGATTTGATAGTTGATATAAATGTATCACTCTGATACTTGAGCCAGCATGACTGTGTTCGATGACTGCAGCATTTGACAGTATGCATTAATAATGAAATCATGGTGCTGCAAGATTAGCTCATGCTTGAAAGAGAACATAATATGACAAACACAACACTTGAGGCAAAATCAGTTGTAACAGCGAAGCAATGGTCTAAATTAGCAAGAGAAACTTTTTCACTGCTAACTCAGAGTTACACGCTTTGACAAAGTAGTGATGAGTTCCATTAATTTCACTAAACAATGCAGACAAACAATCCTCATTTAGGTTAAGTGGACATTAATGACAGCTCCATTACAGAGATTAAACATTCATCTCGGGGTGAAAAGGGCAGAAAATTACGTTGTTTTTTTCCTCTTTTTTATTCAGGCAGATTTTTTATGAACCGTCTCTAAATTTTCATAGCCTGATTTCAGCATTGGTACTCAAATACAGGTGTGTACAAAAGAGGCATGTGTGGAAAACGCACCCGAATTCAACATCTGTATTTGTGTGAGTTTTCAGATATTCAAAACATTATGATATTCTTTAGCAAAGCCTTCCCTGTTAGTGGCATGCACCCTCATTAATTTAATGTGCTATAATTTTTGGTAATTGGCAACAAAATAACCTTAAACAATCCTGATCTTGCACTGGGTGTTCCGTGTCAATCTGTGATGCTTTATCTAAAACAGATAAGCTGATTCCCTGCCATGCACTGTGCACCGTTAATCAAGAAGCAAAATGTGGATACAACGAATATCCTGCTTATCTGTAGCTCATCTTAATGGACTTTCAGAACGCTCTGATGAGAAAGAACAGAGCAGCGGAGGGGAAGAAGCGAGTTTACAGAGACAAATACTGATACGGAGCCTTGACTATTCACGGCTGCATTCTTGCAGGTATACTGACAATGTTATGGTTACAAGCTCAGTTGTGTATCCTTGAAGGATCTTATAACCTTGGATAACGCATGAGTCACTGGCTTAGTGGCCTTGACAAAACACCTTGATCAAAGTTTATCATAACTGTCCCTGAGTGGGTATCTAAGGCAGTTTACCTTGACAATATACACTTTTCTGTATTCCCTCTTAAAATTATTCAACATGATATTTAGGAATCAGACGCTGGTGGCCAGTTTTGCTACTAAAAATCTTCAACAAATATGTTTAATATGTTCACTTGCTGAACATATGTTGTAGCTGGCTGGAGGTTATAAAATGACAATGTGAATGAGAAAATTTGTTTCTATTTGAGGCTTTCACATAAAAACAAAGAAGACTAAATTTTATTTATGAGAGACCTTTTAAGCAGATTTAAAGTTGATTTCATATGATCAAAAATGAATGGAAGGCAATGGCTGCCTGGGAATGAGAAAAACAGTCTGCAAACTCTGTTGTAATGGAAGCTCAGCTAACTCTTAGAACATCTTATGACATGTCAAATATGTAACTGTGTCCCTTGGTTTAAATGAACTTAATGCCGGGAAAAGATTACTAAAGTACTGGTAATAATGCACACAGAATGAAGTTAGTGTCTTGTTTCTATTCACAGGGCCTCATCGCTGAGACCAGATGGATAAGTGAAATGTTGGGAGAAGAAATGAGCGGTTGAAGCAAAGAGAGGCAGGGGAGGAGAGAGGTTAGAGGCTGTTGATTAGACTGAGAATGAAAAAGGAAGGAGTGTGAGATTGAAGGAAGGAGGGAAATGAGTCAAAGAGGCTTATGAAAATGGGTGCTAAAATGGGCAAAAGGTTGATAAGTCAGACATGTACTAAGGTTGAGAGTTGGGGAACAGGAAAAACATGGTGGAGAGACAGGTGAAAAAATGTGATAGGAAGAAGAGAGAGGAACACGGGGGAAAAATTTAGATAAGAGGAAGTGAAAATGTGAGGTAAAAGAAGTGCCAGGAAAAGAACACTGTTGAGAAAGAACTGAAGAGAGGAACAAGAAGAGGAGAAGGTGTGAGAGAGAAAAAAGATGGGGAGGAGGTCTGCAGCCGCTTCCCTCATTGGAGGGAGAGAGAAGGAGAGTAAATCAATACTAGATAGAGAGGAAGCAATGCATTAGCAGGAGAAAAGGCCACTCAGTGTATGTTATACTGCAGCAGGAAAACATCTGTGTGTGTGTGTGTGTGTGTGTGTGTGTGTGTGTGTGTGTGTGTGTGTGTGTGTGTGTGTGTGTGTGTGAGCAAGCATGCATTGGCCATCTGATATCCTTGAATGTGAGTGCTTTCTCTCTAATCTCCCTGTCTCACCTCCTCTTCTTTCCTCTCCCCTTCCATGATTCTCATTAAGATCTCCAACCCTCAAATTTATTCTAAAACAGCAAATGTTTAAAACGGTGGTGTTTGCATTCATCTGAACAACTTGAGCTTGTCCAAGCACATTACATTGAGGTCAGCGAAACAATTTAAACCGCACACCAATCCATCACAAACAGAATCTCTACTAATTGTATCTGTGGGAGTCTCCTGTTCTGTTGGACTACATTCCTCTGGACTATGAGTCAAAACTAAAGGGGAAACTGTCTTCACAAAAGCAGCACACATCAGTAAATACGTAGAATGGACCCACTGAGAACGAGAGGCAAGTTCTCCTAGCTGTGCCTGGAGTGTGTCACAATACCACTCACATATTATATGTCCATACATTTACACTTTCTGGGAAATTTCTCTTTTTAGAAAAAACATTGAATGTATGCCTTTCCACAGTTTGTAAAAAAAAGAGACAAAATTTGTGTAAAATATGTGTAGTGAAACTATGACCTTGTTCTTCGCATGTTGAAAATAGTTAATCTGAGGGGATTGATGAGAATCTGGTGGGAAGTCTGTGCACCCAAGTCGTTGACAAGCAAACATGTCAAAATGGCAAGTCTTAAATTAGTTTAATCTACAACAGTACATCAAACTTTTTATTATTTCTTGCTTTTATTACCTTTTAAATGCAATCCTAATGGTTTCTTAATGTCCTATTTTTGATGTGATTCTTCTGGAAAGAAAGCAGTTTGAATTGCCTTGTGTCTGAATGGTGCCTTGCCTTGCAAGTGTTACCCAGTTAGCATCTTTTATTTGCTTACGTTGGCTGTTAGCTTGTAAGCTTGTAACTGGCACTGGCTGACACAGCGTAAGTGTACGTGCTTATAAAAACTTTCACCAATTGGCTTTTCAATTTGTGATGCACTACGTCCAGCCTGCCTGGGGTACATTTGTATCTCAAACTTCAGGAAGTGCACAGACGTCCTCCTTATTAGAGAAATGTAACCACTAATGAAACACCTCTCTAGTGAAAAAGTTTGTTCAAACTCAAGTCAATAATAGTCACTGATATTTTACGTTACATAAAGCATTGAGGTTAAACATTATCCAGAATCTTTCATAATTTAAAATTTGGCTCTATTAACTTAAAAGATGGCATTGATAGTTTTTTTTTTTTACTTTTACTCTTGGTTCACTTTGTTAATAAATGCTTTTAAAATGATTGGACCCTTCATTGCCAACCTTCTCACAGCAGGAGTGCCTAGGAAGGCAGTAAGGGCAATTTGGACATTTTCTGTCCTGCATTTTGCTTGAAGTCTCAAATATTATGTGCAGTAGTAAACATTTATTGATACAAACAGTTATATATATTAGCACCACCTAGACACACATGGGTTTGAAAAAACGACCGACTCATTTTAGGACTTTGGAATGGTCAAATGTTCATACTCAGCACAAAGCCAAAGCCAGAATCAAAGTGGTTCTAAAAACGCTTTTTAGATGTGTGTGTGTGCGCAAAGGACAGATGCTAGAAGTCCACTCAGCACATTGCCTTAGCTTTATGCCAAATGATGGGAGAGTAACGGCGGGAGAGCTAAGGAGCTAGAGAGAAAAAAAAACTGAGCCAGAAAGAAAGATTGGTTCAGTAAGCACTCAAAGCCAGGCCAATTAAAAGTATGGATGTTCTGGATGGTGGCCATCCAGAGAGGAGAGAGAGAGAGAGAGAGAGAGAGAGAGACAGCAAGTGGTCAGCAAAAGAGCGAACCATCAAAGTTTCTATCGGACAGCCAAGAGAGACAGATAAAGTGGATTGTAGTGCGTGCGTGTGTGTGGGGGGGGGCAATGGTTGATAATCATGACATGTGTTAACTTTATCTGCAACCTCCATGACACTCATCAGTTGGCCCTCTTATCACTCAATTATCCTGCTGCTCTGATCTGTGGATTTGCTGCTTTGATGTTTTCTCCTCCTCGGCTTCCCCTTCATTTACGTGAAGTGCGTCCAAGATAAAAGCTCTTATCCTCTTTAAATTTCATTCCAGACGGGCGGTTTATATTTGCCTATCTTTGTTTTGTGCTAACAGACACCTGTTTAAATGAATAAACCAATTATTGTTAAAGGAAGCATGACTTAAAAAAAATGTTGGGAGAATAAAGTGAATACAAGCATGCATCCTGGGTAATAACAAACGAAAATCATTGATCATGATCATTTTTTGTTAAATATTTGCCTCAGCTTGACATGCTTGGACTCTTTATGTACCTCATACCAAAGTATAAGATAGGCTATGAGGTTATTTGCTGATGAAGATCATGTGATATGATTAAAAAAGGCCCCCCAAAATATTACTACATAATTTTTGTCAACAGTTTGCAGGGTGGAAGAAGGAATATCAAAGCTCAGTGAATGAAATTTGAACATCTACAATTCCATAACATCTGATCAAACTCCATCTGCTTTTCAAGATTTTGTGATATTATCAAAAGTTCTAGAAACTGCCACCAAGTTGACCTAAAGGTGAGACTGTTTGTAAACCACACTGATTATGTTTCAGATGGGATTTTACCTAAACAGGGCAATACTGCCTGCAGGGAAGGGTGTGGATAAACAGGACTGATAATTCTAAAAAAACTGAAATCAGACTGCAAAAAGAAAAAATGATACTGAATGACTATTCATAGTCTCTGTGTGGGTGTATGTGCACGTGTGTGTTTTCCTACTCTTTTGTAATGCATGAAAAAAATGGATCAAGTTGACTTAATAACATTATCAGCAAAATCCTGACTAGGACGCCATTGTAATAGTGTGTGTGTGTTCTTCCTTGGCCAACAAAGGCAGACAAATTCATTTCTGTTCAGTTTCTGACAAAAAACTGCCAGAGCAACATCTCATCAGAGAAATTATGTTGAAAAAATTAAGTAGGCCTGTTCAAACTTGGCCAAAATAGAAATCCAAAGATGCCTTAAGTGCATTAAAGCCAATATGAGCTGGACTCAGAGCCATCGCAGATACTCTCCGGGGGTGAGAATATGTGTTCACTGCTCATAGCCTTCCAAAGATACTGTCATGGCTATGCACTGCAAATGATAACATGGTCATGCCATTTAAACAAACACATGTAAAGAGCTGTATAGCCCATAGCCTCAGGGCATGTACATCATCCATGAAAGGCTCCCTGATGAGACCATCTGTGCAAGTGATGCAGGGCTCTCCTGGCAGACTAAATGAAGGCTATAGAGGCCAAAGCTGTGTACAGGAAGACTACAGCGACTAGAGCAACGCACATATCTGTAATCTGTACCAATATATGTGCCTCCCAAGGCTTCACAGCCATTCAGTCTATATAAATTATGTTGCTCTGTATTTGCACGAGGCTTTTTTTTTATGTGAGAACACATACTCAGTCCTAGATCAGATGCAAATTATGAGTCAGTATCTGCAGAGCAACCAGATAGCAGGGAAGGACAGCCTCTGGCTAAACTTGTTGATGTCACGCCTCCCCCTCATTAGAAATCAGCCCCTCGTTCAAATTCACATGCTGATGCACCGGTAAACACGACGAGCTTTTTGTAAGGAGACAAACACGCCTTCCCTTCCCCTTGTACTGTCGTGTCAAGCTACAGGTGCTTGAGGGACCGAGGGGACGTGAGAGGTTTTTGCTGTGAGCTTTTTTACATCAACAGGACCGCAGCCTGTAGCACAGCCGTATCAGCCTTCCTGTCATGGTCTCATTCATTACACCCACAACCTTGTCTGAACGCCGGTGATGGCTCTCAACTCACCCCCAGTCTGCTCTGGACCCGCCGCAAATACTCTTCCATGTCGGCCTGCGTCGTTACGGAGCCACTGCAGATCTCCCCATAGACCAAGTTTCGACAAATAGGGCTGCAGATGTGTGTCGGCTATGTGTGTGCGTTTTTTTTTCTCTCCCTCCGCTCCCGCGTCCCCCGCTGCGCTCGCACTGCAGCACTCGCTGCCGCTGTGTGTGCCGTCGGTCCTCCCCTTCTCCACGGGGTAAACCCACAACACCGTGCTGTGGGTGTGACGGCAGGAAGAGGAAATCCGACGGAGACGCGCTCGGTAATTCAACCGCGTTCCCTGCGGTAGGGTGCCCCCTCCCACTCGCAAAACGCCCCCACATATAGCCAAGGCTACGCACCTATCGCGCCCTGTGCATAGCCTCAACGTCCATCAGTGAGAAAACGTGGTGAATGATAAATAGAGGTGCTCCAGCAGCCTCACACTGGCAGCGGCGGTGTTGACCTCAGCGCCTGAATGCTTCTAGCACATCGAAAACATCTTAGTGTGCAGCTGGTTTACGCATTTTTTCTATGTTGCTACCATATGGTCAAAACCTAAAGTGTGAGCAATGCCTTGTGTTCCTTCTATCTATCTATCTATCTATCTATCTATCTATCTATCTATCTATCTATCTATCTATCTATCTATCTATGCCTGATCAGCCCCCTCTAACCATCCTCATTTAGAGGGAGGATGAGGAGTTCATGCCCTGTCATACTAGGAAGGATGTAGTAGGCTTTGGGTGCCAAAGGGTGCTGGACAAGTTCAAGTGTGCATTCCTGTATGATGTAGTCCATTTTCACAACAGTGCTGATCTACAGTTTTCTCTGACCCAAACTAGAATTAATACAAAGTTACTAGCTTTAAGTTTTCTGCATGATCGCTCAAAGATTTGAACTGCAGGTGCATGTAAGGAAACCAGCATAACTTCTCCCCGTCTACCTTTCTCACTGAATCCCATGTTGATACTAAAACACATGCTCTGTTACTGTCTGTTGCTTAGTTCAGGACCATTTGTTGGAATACACCTAACTGTTTTAGAGCAGTAAGCAGTATGAGCATATCTGAAAGATGCTGTGGGTTCCTCCCTGTGGTGAAGGTGGTGATCCTCTGGTCTTACGGTAATGGAGGCTAGTGCACTAATGTGGGGAGCCAAAAGGTCTCTGCACTGTCAGACCAATCTCAATCTGCAAAATGAAACCCTCATTGAGTTTTTAACAGAATGACAATAAAGTAGGACCATATATTTAATTATATTATTTACACTTTTTTTTTCTGAAACATGTCTCCAGAAACTGCGTTAGAACAATTAATCCAACTTTTGGTGTGACCACTTCACCTCAACATGGCTTAGTTACTTTTTCCTTCACTTTGTATTTCATGCCTTTCAGAAATCCTTTCATAAATAGCCTAATTTGTCAAACTTGTAAAGTATAAACTGTCAATATTGAGCAAATCAACTGCAGAGAGAGAGATTTTAGATTTAAGAGTCATGTTTGAAACACAACTTGTGCTGTCTTTGTCTTTTCTTGTGTGATCTGTCAATGTTGATGTAGCCTCTGTTAGACCTACTTGATTTTTTTGCTGCTGATGTTTGATATAACAGGTCACTGGTTTGATCCCTAGCGCCTCCTGTCTTTATGTTTGAGTATCATCGGGCGAGAAACCGAACCTCAAATTGCTCCAAACGGCTCTTCCATCCAAGTGGCACTTTTGTATCAGCGCCCCAGCCATTGGTGTATGAATGTGTGCGTGGAGACGTGAATGCCGACCTGCAGTGGAAGGCGCTCTGAGTGCAATAGACTAGAAAAGTGCATATAAATGCTGCACATTTAGGCTACCATTCAAATATATCTAGAAATAAAGCATTCATTGCCAATCATTATAGCAAAACAGCTGAGGTTTTTAAGGTTTAGTGTAACAGGTTTTCCTTGAGATTTTGATTCAAGCTTCTTTATGCATTATCATCTCGATGAATGACTGCGGAGAACAGAGCAGCTGATAGTTGAAGTCAGTTGCAGCATTATTAGGATTTGGTTAAATGAATGCTTCTTTATAGCCATGAGATATGAAGAATACCCCCACAGTCTGTAAAAGTATGTGTGAAGCAGAAGAAACCTCACACCCATATGTGGACTCAAGCAGAGTTTAGAAAGACGTGGAGAAATCTGCTTCAAGTTTGTTCCTGTTGCTGACAAAAGAGGGTCTCGGAATGATTCTAATGAGAGAAGGTCACCATAGCAGAATTCAAGCCGGCAGGTGGTTGGCTGGAGAGAGCTCTAAGACAATCTATGAACATGAGCCCTTCAAAGTTGTCATGGCTGCCTTCAGAGAACAATATGAAAGGTGTGCACACAAGTTATTAGATCAAAAGAAATGCAGAGGGGGAAACTTGAGAGCCTCTGTGATCCTGAGTGAGCAGAAGCAGAAAATCAAATAGAAAGTAGTCTAGCATTGCCGTCCTCAAGACAGAAGGATTGTGAATTATGGAGAACTGTGCAACGGACTCTTGGCTGCAGGCAATTAAACTAGAAATCCTAAAGTAATCTACAGAGTTAATAGGTTTAGACAGCACACTGTTGCTGCTCAGGTCTTGCCCATAATCCATCTTCTGGCATCAGTATTTCTTTTTTAACAAGTGTTGAAAATTTTTGAAAAGGCGTCATGCACATCAATAGGCATTAAGTATTTTCCTTAGTGTAAAGCTGACTGAGCAGAAAAATCTTCACACCCCATTTGTTAGTTTGTCAAGAGTTTGGGGTTTGCCAGCTACTGAAAACTGTGAAGTTACTTTGACTGATACTGACTTGTGGGTAGTGTGGATATTATATATAACAGGTAAGAATAAAACATTTTCTTACCTTGCTCACTGATGCAGAACAACGGAATATGTTACTAACAAAACGGTCCAGTAGGGGGCGAACCTGCACTATGTAAAGTTAGAGTGTGTGTCCACCTACAGGAAGATAACGCTGAGTTTAACAGGAAGTGAAAGCTAGAGACGTGGGGATAACGCATAAAGATGCCACAATAAGTTTCCCCAAAGAATTGAGGGGTTTTTTTGTTGTTTTTTTTTGGTTTTTTTTTAGAAATTCTGTTCTTCTCGAAGGAACATCAGAGCTGGGAATTCCCGGTTTTAAATTCCAATTTCAAGATTGCAATTGAAACTCGATTCCCAGAAACAGATGAGATCCAGAATCAGTAATCAATAAAATTCATGTTCCCAACCTTATTTTTGAGATTTTTAAAAAAGATTCCAAAAAGGGCTTTTTGAAGCAATAAAAAATAAAACAAACAAACAAAAAATCTAAATATATCTTTCTTCTTTACTTCTATTCTCGGTGTTTCATTGAAAAGGTAAATTCAAAGCATTTTTAAAACGTATCTCAGTTAAAATTACATCAAAAAACATTATTTATTGCAAGTCTGTTGATTTTGAGTCCATTGTACATATTTACTTAGACATTGATATGTTGTTATTAACATTCCCATTTAGAATCTATGTTATGGTCAGATATCGCTCAAAATTATGTTTCAACTAATTTTGAGCAGCCACATACGCAATATGAAATTATTTAGGTTAGAATTTGTTCTGGAGATTGTTTTCTCATAGTACTTCAGGAGGTTTAAGGTCAGAGAGTTTGGTTGCATGTGGGCTGAAGTTTGATATACCGTAGCCAGAAAGTTTGCCGCTGAAGAATAACACATTTTACCTGAGCTGTTGGAGATAATGTTGACGGCAACAGGCAGACACGCACGCGGCAGCTTTCATAATGCTCCTGCCTGCTCGCTCTTTTATGGGAAATGGGAAAGATCTGTTGTGTTTCGCCTCTTAGTAATTTCCCATTACACAAGTAAGGATTACATCGTCTGCACAACAGTCCTGAACCGGTTTAATTTTCCATTGAAAACAATAGGCCTCGCTAATTGATTTTAATGGCTCTCTCCGCGACGATGCGCCCCTTATGACTTGGAGAGAGGTCTTTAAGATTATTATTATTATTAGTATAATTGCCATTACCCCCACACTTTCCCTTTGCGAATGGGAGACAGAGAAAGAATATCTTTGCCCTTAAGCTAAGCAAATAATTATTAGAGACAGGAAACAAACACACGACCGTCACTCACACGCACGCATGCACGCGCGAGCACACACACACACAAACACGCACACACACACCGCCCCACCTTAGACTAGACCCCCTCCTGGCGACCCTCATTCCCTTGGCCGCCCTCTTCGTGGAGTGTGCCTCTTGTAATTTATGCAAAATTAATTGATACATCTTTTATAATTGATGTGCTGTAAACTTAATGAGTAATTTATGTAATTAGTCAATTAAGGATAATTCCAGCATATGTTCCGTATGCCCGGAAGGTGTGCTTTACAACTAGTTATTTGTCCAGGAGTTGGGTGCAAGCGAAGACTGCCTTAGACTACCTAATTAATTTTGTTATGCAGATCAGCCACGGTGTCTATTTAACGGCCCCCTTTGTGAAAACAGATTTAATATTGATCTTTCCCGGGCGTTTAAAGAGGATGCTTTTACCCGCGTTGGCCTCTGAGGGCCTCAGAGTTTCAAAACTCATTTTTCAGATGCCGGGAAAACAGTTCTGCAAGGAAAACAAAAACATAAGCACAACATCGACTTTCTTTATTTAGCAGTGAATATATAATTGTTCACTGTTTTTCAAGCGAAGTGGCACTAAAAAGTGATTTCCTTGCAATTACATGATGCCTTTAAAATATGCTCTCCGTCGACACAGTTGACCTTTTGAGTGGGCTTGAAGGACTGAGACATAACAGGAGAGATACACCGGCTAATTAATTGACATAGTTTTGAATATTCATACCTAATACACTGAGCTTGCCCTTAATTACATTGTTGGACTTCTCTCCAAGGAGGCTAAATCACGGAAGGCTTAATTATTGTAATGTATTCGGGGGCCCATCGGGGCACCGGGGAAGACAGGAGCCGTCAAGGACCCAGTCATGACACCTGGCTGGAGGAAAAATATAAGGGAAGGGGAGCAGCTTTTGTTGTTCTCCGCTGAACAGAATTCAGAGCAGGGGATGAAGTTTGTTTACATCCTTGCAGGATTCACCAGAGAGTGTTTGAACAGACAGACAGCCGCCGGACTCCCCTCTCAGCAATTAATCAACAACAACGTCTCTTTCTCTCTCTTTCTGTGTGTGTGTGTGTGTGTGTGTGTGTGTGTGTGTGATGCGCGCAAGGAAGACATGATTTATTGTTTGCAAAGTCTGAAAGTGCAGTCGAGCAAATTTACCAAAGAGGTTGTATTCATATATTCTCTTCTTTACTGCTTATTTCCTCAAGTGAATTTTGCCAAGATGGCAAACCAAATCCACATTCAGTGTCATAGTTTATACAGTGATGTCATCTCTGCATCACTGATCAGTCCTCTCGGTTTTAAAAACAGACATGCTGTCAGAAATGTTTGATACACTGAAAACTTTTTTTAAATGAATTATGAAAAGGAACCCCAACCATGGAACATTACAGCAGGCTTTGTAGATCCCATTCAACTAACTGGCTGCTTTTTGTTCCAGAGAGGTCAAAGGTCAGGGTCAACTTCACTGGAGAAGTTCGGTCCCCTTAAACACAGCCTAGTGGTTAAAATCATTCACTCCGGTTATTTTCGGTCCTGTGTACTTAGGCAGGACTCTTTGATTGGCAAACAGGAGATTAGAGGCGAACGCGTGTGTCAAACGCACCACCCACCCCTCATTTTTATTAATTTCTTTACCCCAGCCTTGTTCTCTCTCTCTTTCTCTCTCTCTCGCTCTCTCTCTCCATCATACACACATACACAAACAGCCCTCTGCTCTCCCCTGACGTGTCCCTTAAGTGTCTGGATAATAGATAACAGAGTCAGCGACCTGCGGGGGTCTTACAAAAACAGCGCTCTGCGAGTGGGAGCATCGCACAAGAGGAGAGGAGCACACACACCACACAGACCGCGGAGCAGACTGTCCCCTCGCATCCTTCAGGAAACAGAGGAAAACTGAGAGGACCTCCAAACTTTTAATCAAGGAGACTGACTTTTACGCACGACGCAAAGAGCGCATTTGAGAAGAAAAAAGGTGCTCAGGAGGAACTTTTTTGGAATGCTCGAGCCTCTCGCGGATCTTACCTGACAGCCAAGGGGCCTTCAGGCTGCACTGTACAAACTAATAAAGCGAAAACTTACCAGTAACTAATCAGATGGCTCAGAACTTTGGGACGGATCCGTCAGATGGGGACTGATAAAAAAAACAAATCCATCAGATTAGCTCCTTAAAATATAGATTCAGAAACACAACTTCAGGGGCAGTTTTATTCAACCGGGCTATTTAAACTTCAAGAAGACAGTAACCAGTCATGCCTCGTCCTGGGAAGAACTCTTACAGCGACCAGAAGCCTCCATACTCCTACATATCGCTCACAGCGATGGCTATCCAGAATTCATCCGAGAAGATGCTGCCTTTGAGTGACATTTACAAGTTCATCATGGATCGGTTTCCGTATTATCGAGAGAATACCCAGCGGTGGCAGAATTCCCTGCGACACAACCTCTCCTTTAACGACTGCTTCATCAAGATCCCTCGGCGGCCCGATCAGCCCGGGAAAG
This sequence comes from Naso thynnoides, assembly GCA_029783665.1. Lineage (NCBI taxonomy): Eukaryota > Metazoa > Chordata > Actinopteri > Acanthuriformes > Acanthuridae > Naso > Naso thynnoides. The sequence continues at coordinate 4,253,793 of JAQLOL010000022.1, read as the reverse complement.
GCAGCTTCTGGGCTCTGCACCCGGACTGCGGTGACATGTTTGAGAATGGAAGCTTCCTGAGGAGACGGAAGCGCTTCAAGGTGCTGCGCGCTGAGCACATGGCCTGCAAGAGCTCCCCGATGATGCATTACTTTCACCATCACCATCACCACCCAGGCAGCAAGATGGGCGCAACATCCAGCCACAGTGACCACTCAGCAGGCCCGGCAAGCACCATGGGACGGCTCCCCCACTTTCAGGGTTACGGGGGCATTACCTGCGCGCAGCCCGGCGGGTTTAAGCACCCATTCGCCATCGAGAACATTATAGGACGGGACTACAAGGGTGTGATGGCCAGTGGGCTCCCCCTTACCTCAGTAATGCACCACCTGGGTTACCCGGTGCCCCCGCAGCTCAGCAGCGTGGTCAACTCCATGTGGCCGCACGTCGGGATGCTGTCGGAGTCCATGGGTGGCGTGCCCGTGCCCACATCCTCCGAGTACGCGCCCTTCAGCATGTCAGCAAAGGGCCTGTACCACAATGCCAACGGGCAAACCCTCCCCGCCGTTCCCGTGCCAATAAAACCCACTCCATCGCTTGGTCCCGTGCCCGGTTTGACGGGGCTGCAGTCCGGCCTGACCCAGCTCTGCTCACCGGCCTCAGTGATGGAGAAAAGTGACCTGCTAGAGGAGAAGGGAAACCCTCTACACCCGGCGCTCCTGCTGTCCTAACCGGGTAAATTGCGGGTGTTTTTTGTAAAGTAATGCAAACAAGAAGGACACTGTTACTGCGTAAAACAAGAACGATTAAACATGTCAGCAACGTTATAGTTTAAGTTAAGTGCAGCTGTAGCAGAGTTGTAAAAAGTAAGGTAAACGTTGTGCTGTGTAAAGAATTTTTCACTGGACCCATGTTGATTCAAATCATAGCCTATTTTATTTGCACAACTCGTGAGGGCATTTTCCACATCCTGTAATGTGGCACTTATAAATACAATCAGACAAGTTGATACGCTAAACCCAAAGAAAGATTTGATATAGGAGACAAACAATTCTTTCCAAATGCAAAACAACAACTCTGTTTACTTCTTGCTCCTACTCTGTTTATTTGGTTTTATTTTATATGGCAGGCCTTTCGGCTGTTTAATCAGGCCTGTTGCACTTTTTGTGTCTTATATATGGGTGCACTGAAAACCTTATGCTTGTATAACACTATTTATCTGAGCATATTTATAAAGAACTTAAAACCGACTCTTCTCTGTGGTTGTATTTGTTATTTACTCGTCTTAATTTGCACACATTTGTGGGGTATCCCTGTTTTGTCCCACAAGTGAAGGGGGAAAAAAACAAGATAAATGCAATTTAAATCCGGCATCATCCGTTACTGTGAGATTAAGTTACTATGGGAAAAACTTATTTCATTTAAAGTGCAGTCAAACTTTTATGACTAATTAAACTGATTTGCTTATGTATAAAAATTATAACAAGTAGGCCCAGTCATGATATCACAGGAAATGATAGAAGCCAGCCCAGATTGTATAGTATTGCACTACTTGCCACCAGTTGCTCTATGAGAAAAAAAAAAGAAAAGGAAAACAAATCAGAGTAAATGTATTTTCCTTATTTTCCACCATTAATTATCTGATGTAGCAGATTTAAACTAAATTTAAAGGGATTTTAAAATTGGATCTTTATTTTGGCTGTGACTATACTGTGGATAAACCCTTGATAATGGTAAGAGTAAATCCCATGACCATGCAGTATTGCGGTCATTTTTTCTGAATTAAAGCAATGACATTAAAGCCATGTGAATCTGCTCTGGACCTCTGCAAATTCAAGAACCTTTTGAAGTTAAATCTCTGATCAGTCACAGGGAAAGTGTATATTAAATATTAAACATTTGAACCGGAGGATGGAGCAAACTGCACGAACTTTGCCTGAGCCAAACTTCACTCAGAGAGATGTTTCGATTGAGGTCATGCTGTAATCTCCCATATATCAGCATCACATGCACTTTCATTCACTTGTGGACATCATGACATAAATCACACGCAGAATGTAGGTGTGTACGATCTTCATAAGATGGATATGAGCAGCCGACAGTGTGTGCTGCAGGTTCACAACTTCAAAAGCAGGCATGGTGATCAGATCAAGTTTTGCTCTTTTGTATCCTCTCTTTAAATGAAGCTTTGAAGCTTTGCTTCTCCGGCAGCACAAAGCACCAGGTACAGCCCACTGAAAATGACTTATATTGAACATCCTGTGCCCTGTTTAGCATCCCAAAGGCTCCCACAGCCGACACTATTGTCACACCAGCCTCTGAACAAATAATTGAGATGCACCAGCGGAGGAGAGGCGTGGGAGTGAAGAATTAAAACCTATTTGGATGTCATGGCTAACGAGCTGAATACATGTAATAGTGATCACCTTTACTTTTTTCATCCTCCTCATTCTGATATAATTCAAAACATCCTGTTTTCTATATCTTAACTAACTGTTCTTTGCCTTGTCTCTCTAATTTTTTATTTTATTTTTTTATTTTTTTATTGTAGGCCTAACTAGATTTTCAAGGGTCTTCTCTTCTTATGTATTGCTTTCGTCTCCAAACGCACATTTATTTTCACACACACTTTCACTGCAGGGTGTCTGTGATTCCTAGTTAAAGGGAACTGCAATTTCAATGGCACGACAAAAGTGTCTGTGTGAAAAGTGTGTACCTCATCCTGTAGGTGTGTGTGTGTGTGTGTGTGTGTGTGTGTGTGTGGCTTTAATTCCCCAATCAGCAGGCCTCAATGTCTTTAATAGCCCTCACTGCATTAGTGTATAATTAAATGCCACTAATTAAGACACAATAAGAGGAGTAATAATGCAGCCATTATTACCCTCCATGATCCTCCGTCCTCACAACACTGGAGTTAGATGCCTCTGGAATCATAATACCACATGAGGTCTCCTAATGTGCACATGTGTTTCTGCTCAGGCTAATAGGAGGTATATGTGACGTTTATGTTTATAAGGGCGGGCACTGTGCTGGTTGTGTCAAAGCATTTAACAGCATATGTTAAATGATTTTCAGTAACAGTCTCCGCAGCAAGTTGGAAAAAAAGACATTCCCTATGAGTTTCAGGTGCTCTTATTTTGTAAGATTGTTGCTATGCAGGTTCTATTTCTGTGTTATAGATTTTATATGTTGAATCTGGTATATTTATTCAATATCCTAATTTAAACCTAACATTTTCATAATCTTCAGCATAGGTATGCAATGTTTTTCCACATATATTTAATTGTACTGAATGTAATTATGTGATTCGAAGGAGAAAGAGCCTCACTTGGACATTATTATTTACATAAGAGACACTCGCATAATTAACAATCTTTTAAGTTGGCTTTAAAAAAAAAAACAAAAAAAACTTAAAGGGCAGATATACCATTGATGCAATCATTTACTTTCTGAAAAAAAAAAAAAACAATCTAGGGATGCAGCATACTTGTGTTTTTTGCAGATATATATTTTATACAGAAGCCTGATGTCATTAAACTGATGTAAAACATTTCAGTCTAGTTCCAGTAAATAAATGAAAAAAAAAACAAGTACAGAGGGTTGTTGCAGTGTCAAGTCTCAATTAAAAATTAAAACCACAGAAAACTGCAAGTCTCTGTTAGATTGTTACAAAACATTTAAATTGTCTGTCAACTACTTACTCGACTTATCCCTTCTTACAATAAGGCTGAGGTTTAATTTAAAATAATTTGGTTTAATTAGAAAATGTAGAAAAAACGTTCCCGTTATTAACAAGTAAAACTTGGATATTGTTCGACTTAAACATCAGTCCCCCAGCTTTAATTAGAATGTGTTCTAATGTAACGCAATGCTCCAGAAGACTGGCCAGAAGCAAAAGCAATTCAAAAGCTGAATCAAAACTATTTATTGTTGACAACTTAAGACTTTCTAATATACATAATACAGTATATAATGTTAATTAATTTGTTTATACATCAGTCTATAAAATATCTTAAGTCTTGGATCTGTTGGTTAGTTGGTTTTCTGACAAGCTGATTCCTTTTCAAGCACCCGTTACAGCAACTTATTTTTAAGGGGGCTGAAGGTGACCTGATGATATTTTATTTAAACAACACAAATGTAATATTACACAATATGAAACACTGTTAGCTCTCATTAAAGTGTATGAGAAATTAATATGAGAGAAGTCAGTATTCATGAAAAAACTGTTAATCATGTGAAATATGAGTTTAAAATGAAAAATAGGAGTGTTATGAATGAATAAAACATTTGGGTCAAAGGTGTTTTACTGTCAGCCCTCAAAAACGAAATGTTACAGTCTTGAATAGATGATGATACATTAGTGGTAATTACCCACACTTCATAGGGGCCAGGGTGGCAAATTCTACATGCGTTTTCTTAATGACCAGCAAGAGAGGGCCATCATAATGAGCAGCTTAATTCATTGATCTGATCTGCCGTCTGCACTAACTCAAGCACACTGGCATACATACACATTCACACACAAGAACATGAACAACCTTAAATATTATTCTTTGTTCCAGATAGCAGTCTTTTATTCAACACTGGCAATATCAGATAACAGAAATTTGCTCTAATTCCTTTAAATCTATAATTGCCATACAAGGATTCCTTGTTCAGTCACAGCTTTAGTGACAATTAAAAAAATATCAGTGAAGCCATTTCAACAATAAGTGGAGGCATAAATCTCCATTACAGAAATTATTAACTTTGTCAAACAATTTTACCAGAGACAAAAAAAAATGAACTTAATAAAGACCTCATGATTAAAACTTAAAATGCATTAAATTGTTTTATTGTTTGCACAATCGGAACACAGTGATGGGAGCACATTAGAAAACTATCACTACTGGAAACTGCCTCATCCTTCAGTTTCACCACGGCAATGATGAGAAATGAAACCGAAAGAGTGAAAATAAGCAGAGGAACAAAAGAAATTCAAAATTCAGTGGGACATAGAAAACAATCATAAATGAGGCACGAAAGAGACTTAAAGGAAGAAAGAAAGAAAGAAAGAAAAAACATTGCGAGACATGTACAGCTATGCTAAGTCACTGGGGCTTTATGGCCTTTTACTTAACTAATGAAACTACAATATTCTTAAGTGGTTTCTTTCTGCACTTTATTTGTCACAGATTACAAGACGAATGTTGACCTCCAAATAGTCTGAGGAGGTCTGCGCATGAGGACAGATAGACAGAAAGACAAACAGACAGAGAAAGAATGGAGAGAGACTTTGTCTGCCTAATTATAGAGAAATTAAACATAACCAATCTGCATAAACTGAACTGAATTTAAAGAAACAAAAAGGACAATAAAAACAGGGTGACACGGTGTTCAAATTCTTAGTTCAGTCATTCACATTAATTTATTTCAATGGGGAAATTGTGATGTCACCAGCTCCAAAAGCACGAGTCCTTTCATTTTCTTTTTCTTCCTTTTATTTCTTATGAACTCAAATTACAGTACATAAAGACACATTGCATTCCCCTGCAGTTTTTTAATTTGAATTGATTCTGAGATAGGTGAACTGTAAGAACTAAACTGAAATAGTCTTTATTGCTTACATGTACTGTATTTCATGGATGTCTAGTTTTTAAGTTTATATAAAGTAATTTATATGTCCATACTTTTTTTCCTAGTATTTCCCAAGGAAACAAACATTAGCCAAACATTTTCTCATGAAAGCTGCTCAGTAAAACCACAATACAATTTGCTAACTACTTGGCAACTAGGAGTTAAGGGCCTTTACCCAAAGGCGTCTCAGTGTCCCAAACTAGATTTACCCCGACAGTTTTGGGATTGACAGTCCTGCTCCTTATATGAGTTATTGAATTACACACAGTGCATGTGCTTTACAGAACATGTCAAACTTCACTATAACAGCCTCCACTCACTGTAATGCTGCAATGGTCGGCTGCAGCTCTGGAATATGTGATTCAGTGCAAACAGGCAGTGAGCATACGGCTATATCTGCTCTTGTCTTGTTAATGTTCACCTCGCCATATTCACGGCCGTGGTCTTTAATAGTGGAACGAGGGGACAGTCATCTGGAACGCGTTGACGGGAGTCAGCTCGAGCCAATGAAAAGGCCATCCAGGGGGAATTAGCATATTGGCATCAGGCCTGCAGACAGAGAGAAGCTGTCAGGGGATGGAGTCCTAATGACAGGTCACTCTGGACCACTGCACATCCCTATAACTCTTCTTCTCTGTCTTTTCTCCACAGAGAACCTTTTTCTCTTTTCTGTCTTCTTCTCTGACCCTCTGTCTTAAAGTGAAGCTCAAAGGATCACTTCAATGTCATTCTCTTTCCCTTTTCTTCCCATTGTACCCCACTTTTTCCCACTTTTCCTCCAAATGCTTTCCTTTCTTCCTCACCTTACTTTACCCAATTTATGTTTAGGTGTCTCCCTCCTGCTGTCTCTCTCTTTCTTCTTAATAACTGGACAATAATTCACTGATCTGGGGTTGAATTTTATCTGCCCCCTCTGGCTGAAGTGTATTGTCTCCGTGCCGTCCTCGAACTAAGGTCTTCTGACGCAGCTCGTATCGTCTTCAATCTGCCATCTATCTTTATTGGTCCAAATTATTACACCTTATTAGCCATTATTACATTTTACTATCAATTCAAAACAGGTCAATGGTTCAGCCATTCTGGCCTCCTTCCCACTGTTTCTCCTCTCTGACTTCACTACTCTCTCTTAGGAGTTGAGACAAAGAAGTTCTCTGGCCAAAAAACTTCAGCAATTTCATAAGAGGTTAAGTGCTTTGCAAGCGGATGAGTGCCCATATGGGCTAATTTGACTCGTCAATAATAGAGATTAAAGTGAAATGGAAATTAACAAAGTGTATCATCAGCTTTTCTCCTGCTCAGAGTTTGTACTTGGAATTTTAAATCACATCACACAATGTCAAAACATAATAACTGGCAGTGCAACTGAGGAAACCTTATAACAAAGCTTTGGCTAAATTAAACTGTCGTGGATCATCAACATCATGGTACAATGTGCAAAATACAATCAGACTTATCTCTTATTGTCTTTATCAAACTGCTAAAATCTAAGGCTAACAAAATCAGCTTTACAGTCTGACTCAATTACATTTTTTCAATAAATAAGAGAGTTTCAAATGGCAAACTGATGATTTAGCAGAGAAAGCAAACATGAAACTGATTAATCCTTTGAAATTGGAGCTAGAGATGCTGTAAGCAAAGACTGATCTTTGAGGTGCTTCTAGTCCAAGTCACTGCACTGAAGCAATTCACCACAAACACTTAGAAGTAATTCTTCTTACTGAGCAAGTTTGAAATTTAAACTTCCATAAAACAGAGTTGAAGTTTCCATTGTACTCTCTTTGTGACGAAGTGAGGCTAAAAGGTCACGTTTAGCTCTAGGCAGGTGTCAAGAGGGATGAAGTTACAGCCTGCAGTGAGATGTCATACATCAATTAAAAACAAATGCAGAGGTGACTTGTGGTTTTTAACAAAGTAGTTGATTTACTTTGGGTCCTTATTGGTTTAAGTATCTCTAACCAGTAGCACGTTATCCCTGCAGCAGCCAGTATTACAGTAAGCACAAAAAGCCACAAGTCTCATTTAAAGTTGCTCTAAATAAAGGGAGACTGTAGCTTAGGGCTCAGACTATAAAATTTGTGGTTACATAATGTGTAAATGATACATCAAAGTGTAGAAACAAGATCTTTAATCTTGTTTTAGGTAAGCACTGACAAGTACAGATTGTTGCATGTATGATATGTGAGTAGCAGAGAAGAGAGAAACTGTTAAAGGGTATTAAATTACAGAGCATTTATAACACAGACTTACTCTACTTCAGGGAATATTTCACCTGTGTCAAAGTATTTTTAAGTTTTGATGAAAATGGAACGAAACATAGTTTAATAAAAGAAAGTGTCCCACTGTTCCAAGTTTGAGTCCAAAAGTCATCACACTGCAAGCAGAATAAAACACAAAGGGTATCTCTGACAAGAGCTTTAAAACATTTTAGTTGATTAGTTAATATAATATTCTACAAAATGAATTACCAAAATGAAGCCCACAAAATAAAATATAATGAATTATTATTTTAAAAATGTAGAGCTCCAGAGAGAAAAGGTTTTAACACTAATGCACTCGACAGTGGTAAAGCATTTGGCAACAATGCACTGTTCTCTCGTTAGCGTTAATTGCAGCTGTGACAGCGGTTAAAGACAAGGTCCTCCTCTGACTCCCAATCATTTATCTCTCCATTACAGAGAGCACTCTGGGTTTTTATTGGAGTAATAAAGTCGATCTTCACTACCACAAAAAGCCTCCTGACCCCTGGGTGCTCCAGAGGCCCCGCGCTCCTCCCGCATGTATTCATCATTTTCATATTCATTCTCTGTCACACACACACACACGCATGTATTCATACCATATGTGCATACACACACATTGCATGCAAGCAGGTAGGTGCGGGCATTATGTTGTTTCTCACTTACTCATTGGTTAATGAGAAAACAAGAGAGAATTCTATTAATGAAGCAACTAACAAGTTGGTGTCTACAGTGTGTGTGTGTGTGTGTGTGTGTGTGTGTGTGTGTGTGTGTGTGTTTATGGACAAATTTGATGAACTCTTAGATTCCCATTTCATCTGTAATATTTTTATAGATGCTATAAGGCTGATAGTGTCACCTAAAATACCCCCAACAGTAAATATAAACAGTAAATCTAAACTACGTGTGCCCTCTTGTGGTTAAAAAAATACACATATAAATTTATATATATATCTTGTTCAGAGGGTCTTTCACTTACACAACTTCGATACCAGTGTTTCAAAAACATGATATATATTTAGTTCGTCTGCATTTATGAAATTTAGAAAACATATGTCAACAATATTAAATGATAGGTATTTATACATGGAAATGGGCTTGTTTTTCAGATTAACTGATGCATTTTCATAGGCTCAAAAAATGTGCCAAATGTCCAAAATGTTAACATGGTCTAGACTCACGTTTGGATACAATGAAAGCCACAGAACTACAATGAAAGCCACAGAACAGAACTAGAGTGGTGGTTATCATTAGCACTACTAGTGATCATTGTAATTCAGCTTCACTCAAAATTGGTATTTAAGCAAGAAGAAGAAATTCAAATCATAGCAGAGAGAATGAGGGTGAGGGAACAATTCAAATGTGGGATGTTCACAAAAAAAAATCAATATAAAAAACCAGGAAGTACAGTGATCACAACATCTGTCACATCTAATACAATGAAAAAAGACTTTCTCAAAACAGCTGTTAACAGTTTTGGCTTAATTATCCACACAAACTCAACAGATTCTTTGATTTTGAGAAAATATATATATATTTTTTTTTTAAATGTGATGTGCTTCTTAGCATCCATTCACATTTTGAGAGCAGCTATTTGGTTTGCTCTAGTAATGAATACACTCACACCTGCATAACACACATCCGATCAGTTGTGTGTCTGGACTGCAGCTGTTTAAAGGTCAGTGGTGACGGCAGTGGTGGGCACTTTGAGTTGGTGGCTGCTCTCTGTGGGCCTGGGGCGCTTAAGTCTTTGAACTGCCTTTGAACAAGAGGTCAGGTCCCTAAAAAGCAGATTTTGGTTGAGTCATCATGACCACAGTAACACACATTTCAATGTTTCGCTATGTTCATATTAATTTTATTTCATTGTACATTTTACTAATATAAAGACTAGTCTTAGAAATAGAGTTGTCCTTAGGTTGACAGTTTGACTGCGAGTGCATAGTCTTACTTAATTTACAGTAATTGTGGTTTATTATGAATATTAAAACTCAAGATTGTCTTAAATATTTTACCCCAAATCAAAAAAATATTTGATATTTGATGTTGTATAAATGTGCATGCTTTGTATGTTTAAGTGGAATTTAGAGGACCACACTGATACTTCGTGACTATGATTCCCTTTATTTACAGTTCAAAAGAAAGGCACATTTTAGTGATGATGTAACTGAAGAGCTGACATCACATCCTTGTTGCACAGATAAATGCACACCAGTGCACATCATAATGATCGCCACCCACCCAGTCTCCAGCAGACCGAGTGATGTGATGCACTGTGATTGACTGTGACTTTATTTTCTTGTTGTGTGTGTGTGGATGCATGTTTACAGCCTGTTTTCTGACGTAGGCGCGGTGGCACCCACTCTCACTTTTAAAATCTGCGTCGACACTTCCGTCATCCTCAGACAGATCTTTCTTCAGAGGTGGATACATCAGAACCTCAGCAGGTGAGGAGACAATATTTGAAATTTCAACATTTGGAATAAACCTCTAGTTCTGATAAATGTGTTCTGTTTCATGCATTGTTTATGTGATTAACCTAAAGTTTATTTTACATTCTTTTTGCCAAAGGAAAGAAATTGGGGTTTTTGTGCAAAGACCTTAGACTAAAATCAAATCAGAGCATCAGAAGATAACCATGTGGGTCTTTGGGAAGATCAGGGAGAGCATGGAGAGCATTCCTCTAGAACTGAGTCGTTACATGGGGAAGAGTGAGGAGGATATCTTTTGCTCTTCTAAGGCCAATCTCTCTCACAATCTGCACAGCAACATCCTCACACCAGACAAGATCCCAGAGTTCTGCCTGCCCCCACGGCTTTGCAAGAGAAGCCTGCTGCTGGAAGCTGAGACAACAGCACCTAACCTGCACAGTCAGAACCTGGCAGCCAAGAGCAGCACTTTAAACACTAACACACATGAGAAGACAAAGAATATGAAGAAGAAGAAGAATGATGATGCATTAGTGGTTTGGGAGGCAGCAAAGAAACCTTTGCCGTTCTCTGCGGAGGGGTACGGCCTGGCTGGGATATATGAGAGCCCCAACACTCGAAGGAGAGAGTCTTTGTTTCACTCAAAGTGCCCTGTTTATATGTTTGACAGAAGCTTTCCAAATGCACCACCCAGGCTGGCAAAGAAGACGAACCCACCCAAGAAAACTTTACCAGGATTTCTCCCAAAGTTTTTTTGCAAGAGCCTATCAGAGACAGGAAGCACAGATAGTGAAACACCTTCCAGTGATTCCTCTCCTCTTCATTCATCTTACAGTGGCAAATCTTCACCCAGCATTCCATTAGCTGGTGGTCGTCTTAAAGGAGCAGCATCCTGTCCTTCATTAATTGACAGCAGGGAGAAGAGAGGAAGGTTTAAGAAAGGTGGTTTGAGTTTGACAAACACTCCCAGCTGCCCTCCAAGCTTAGAGGGAAGCTCACTCTCTTTAACCCCACCTGTCCTCTTTCCACTGGATGTTCTGCAGTGCCAGGAGAGAATGAAACGTGAGCATGTCCTTCCTTTGCAGGGCCGTGGTAAAGTGCGCCTCTTTGTTGAGCACACCACTTTCTCCACCAATGTGTTTTCATCCCTTTTCACAGTCAGAGTCCGTGTAGTGTCTGTGGAAGGCCTGTGGGATGATATTGACCAACGAACCATGAACTGTGCAGTGAACCTCTGTCTGACCCCTGGGAAGCTGCAGCAACAGGAGAGCGCCACCATCAGGAACTCCCGCAGCCCTGTGTTTAATGAAGATTTTTTCTTTGTAGAGCTCAGTGGAGAAAATCTGCTGGAAATGCAGCTCAGGTTAAAAGTTGTGGAAAAACCAGCAGCTGGAACACTGAGGAGAGGGACAGTGATTGGTGCAATCATCGAACCTCTGTCTCAGTTACTCCCTCTTAAAAGTGGGTAGAAGAAAAAATAATTTTGTGTTATCTAGCTGAGAATCTGATGTGTTTAAATAAGCATTACAATCTTTACGGAAGAAAAGGGTGGAAGAGAGGGACATAGTAAATAGTTTTGTTTGTGTATGCTGTGCATTTAGAAGCTTTACTGTAAAATTTCCTTAGATGGCTCTGTCAACCTCCAATCAAACTTCTGTGTGATCTGTAACGTGTCTATCTTGACTTGTCTCACCTTTAGCCTTCATCGATCTCTGACAAAACTATAATGATAATAAATAATGGTCTGCATCTGGCAAAACTGAAGAATTTGTCGTTTATAACAATAAAACACATAGATGATTGTGTGATTTTTTATTATCATTATTAGCTTTTTTTTTTTAAATCTAGGCCTAAATCACTTTATTAGCTGGTTTGTTACCAAGCAGCAGTTCTGCTTTGATACTGAAAATCAAATGATGAGGGCATGCTCTCAGTACCTTGTAATGCTTTTGTAATAGTGATTTTAAATTTTCAGAAATTCTCTTCAAATCTATCTTGTTCTTCGCAAACACAATTTGTGACTATTGTAGGCTACAGCTCTGTTCTATCCTATGTGGCTCAGAACTGCTGTTTGTTTTGTTCTGACTTTATCTTGATGGCTTGATATGATAATTTTCTAATTAATGTTTTGCTCACATTGTGTCCCTGTTTTATAGGCTGCACCTTTTTTCAGCTATTTACTTCATTCTTTAAAGCACAATTTAAGTTGACCTACTGATTTAAAAGTAGTCTATTAAAAACAAAGTACTATCTTTACATAAAAATACGAAACTGCAGCAAACTGCACTTTTTTTCAATTTATTAGATACTGTTTGCTGGGTTTGAGCCATTACATGATTTTCATAAATGTTTTGAATGTCTTTAAGCCTTCATGGTATTTTGGTATTAAAATCATCACAGACAGTCACGTGTTGTCTTCAGTTAACTGATGGATCTAATAAAATCTTGCTGTGAAAAGTTCGCGTGAGGGTATTTGGTTACTTGCCCTCAGTTCCCCTCTATCTCATTCATGCAGGCGTCGAGGGTTGCAGTGGGGAGATTTTGCCTGACGTCAGTTGCATGTACGGCATGACGTAAAAGCACCGTCCACCGCAGCACGTCCTAATCTGACGTTGAGGAAAGCGAGTCCTCAGAATGTAAACATGGTGACAGATAGATGAGAGAAACGCCAAGATGGTCTTCGAAAGCTTGGTGGTAGATGTCCTCAACCGATTTTTAGGGGACTACGTTGTCAACCTTGACAGCTCACAGTTAAAGCTGGGCATATGGGGAGGTAACGGAACTTGTGTTTGACATTTCAACTGACTAGTTCGCTCGCCAGGCTAGCTAGCTAATGCTAACAGCCGTTAGCCACCAGTCGTGTATGACAGGCTTCCTCAGCTGTCAGTGTCAGTTTATCTGTCCCAAAATCTACTTTAGCTGTCCAGTGTGAGCAAGATAGCGCTGTCAAATGCTTGCTAATTGACAATTGAAGCTGCATTGTTAATTTTAGAAGGCTGAAATGACCTTCTGATCACGAAACTTATTTGTGAACGTTTGCTCAATGCCTCCGTGCAAGTTTCAGAGAGGCGAGCAGCTCAGGGTCACACCCTTTCACACGACCAGGTTATGATTTGCCACTTTGAGTCATACCGTGTCCTTTTACCAACCTGTGGCTGACACTCCCAGCTGTTAACACTATCCGGCAAAATGGGAGGATTAACGTTAAAGAAAGGATTTAAAGCCATTTCAAATATGTAACCGTCTGCTTAAAACTTACATTAAATTACATACAAATTCCTTTGTTTTACTATAAACCTGTTATAAATTGGCTTTAATAATGTATATCTTCCAGTGCACTTAAGTTTGAATTGCGTCATAGACAAAGGCCAGAGACCTCCACTGAACTGTGTTTCTATTGGCCTCCTAATACAATACTGTTCTCTTTGGCTTGTCAAACTGTTTGTTACATAGCAGCAATCACTAAGTGAATATTTGTGTCGTCACAGGGGACGCTGTTCTAACAAATCTAGAAATAAAAGAAAATGCCTTGGTAAGTTGCAGATAAATGCCAAAATAAGCAAAATTAGTCTGTCATAACATTTTAGTTTGATTTGTTTTGCAATAATTTGCTTTTATTTTTTTGCAGAGTCAACTTGACATTCCTTTCAAAGTAAGAGCTGGCCATATAGGTAAGATTGTAGTCACCTTCTCCATCTTCACAGTTTCCTTGGTACAAGAGAATATTTTCTCATATGTGCTTTTGTTAATAGGACGACTGGAACTTAAAATTCCATGGAAGAACCTCTACACACAGTCGGTGGAGGCAACACTGGACGGAGTCTACCTGCTCATAGTCCCCACAGCAAGTAAGATCACTTCTTATCAAAACATTTTTGTATTTTAATGATAAATATTGCAGTGAAGTCTAATGATATCCCTTATGATCAGCTGATACAAAACAGTGGAGCACAGTCGTTAGACAAAGGAGGTCTCTCACTCATTCATGACCATAAATTACTTGTCAGGACAAACAAGAAACTCAAGCTTTTTCTTCTGTATATTTCATTGTGTTCAGAGACAAATGATCATTTGTTTTGACCCCATTCTTTCCAGGTATAAGGTATGATGCAGAAAAGGAGGAGAAACAGCTACAGGAGGCACGTCAGAGAGAGCTACAGCGAATAGAAGAGACAAAACAAAAGGCTGCAGAGAAAGGTGAGGGTTCAGCTTTGACTCAACATGAGTCCCGCAGTTATTCTGTGTGTGTACCTGCATGAAGTTCGTCATTCTTGCTTCCCAGACAGTTTACAGTGAGTTTTAAGACTTTCTCAACTAAGCTATTATAGAGGTGTAGGAGCAAGCATTGCTACTTTTGGTTTGAGCAGCCAGGAGTTTTAGCAGGAACTGAAAACTTGCATTTACATAGTTGTGAGAAGTTGTTGTAACACAATAGCAAGAACAGAGATTTATAGTCATGTGGTCATGGTGTGTGTTCTTGAATTGTTTTTGGAGCAGTCTGCAGTTTTTCACACTTAATATTTTCTGTGGTTTAGCTCTGCTAAGTGTGTTGTGTGAGTCTGATTTGCCTTAATGTGTCAAAATGCTCAGAAAACAATCCCAATTAAACATTTTTCAATCTATAGTTGAACACAGTTTTAAAAAAATATTGTGTAATAGAGCCTTTTAAAAACGAGAATCACATTCTAAAATAAAGAATCATATTTTAAATGCCACTGAAATGTGTCACATATTGTGACATGCATTATAAACATCGCTAATTTCTTCAAATTAAAAGTGTACATTAAAAAAAAAATTATACTTTAACAGTACATTTAACAGATTAGTATTTCTGGTACTGACTAGTGAGGGTTGACCAGCCAAAGGTTATATATAAAGTTATATTTAAAACAAATATAGATAAATGTACAGTAAAGTTATCCAAGAATCCTAACGGCACTAATGAGAGCTAAAGCCAATGTTAGAGCAAAGTAGAACATATGCCAATAGATTTTTTTTTTTTTTAAATAGAGGTTTGTGAAAGGTTAACCAGTTGATGTCACGGGGGAAAATGATAAATCTTTGTTTCTAAAGCAAAGCTTTAGGTAAGCTGCAGGACCATCTCAGGTCTCACATCCTTTATTTTTGTTTGTGTATGTCAGATAACCCTAAGCTGGAAAAGCAGGACACCTTCGTGGAGAAGCTTGTCACTCAGGTCATCAAAAACCTGCAGGTCAAAATCTCTAACATCCATGTTCGCTATGAAGATGACGTGAGTACTCAAGCTGAGTTATCTTAATGTGATATGTGTGCACAGCATAACTTAACTTGAAATTGTGTTTGTAAAAAAAAGCATTAAGTGATCAACTTAACTCTTATTTCTCTCACGTGTTTTCTGCAGGTCACCAATCCAAACTGTCCTTTGTCCTTTGGAGTGTCACTTAAAAACCTCAGCCTTCAGGTAATGTGTTTCAGTGTCCCTCCTGTCAAAATATATCCCACATTGCACTCTGCAATAAAGGTGTTCTTAATCAACAATTAAAACATCATCTTAAACTTTTAGATGTATAAAGATGTACATAATCTCTGCAAAGCCCCAATATCTCTCTGCTTGTTTGGCCTTACAGACGGCTGATGAGAACTGGAATCCCAGTTTACTGGATGAGAATTCCAGACTTTTCTTCAAGGTAAGAAATTCAGCCACTTAACCTCTCTACTGCACTTGCATTTATGTACTTAACATGAGAAAACAAATGTATCCTGGGTCGCATTGCATGTTTGTATCATTACATTTGATCACTTTGTTGCCTCACAGTAATGCGTTATGAACTTTTTGACATTGTGATCCCGTTGGTTCAGTTTCGTGAAACGGCTGTATCAACATTTAAAAATATTTTTCCGCCTAAGGGCTGTGATCCATGCTTTTAAAGTTATTGTATGCTGTCAGCTCTGCACTTCTCTAATTGCTTCCTGTTTTCCACTTTTTCAGTTGGTTCAGCTAGACAGCTTGTTTGCCTACTGGAATGTCAACTCAGTACTGTTCTCCAATCATAGTGCAGATGAGGCTTTGGTGAGTCACCCTGTTATTACAGTGTTGCACCTTGTTTCCGCCAGCCTGGATTCAGCCATGCCATGGTCTGTCTGTCTTAGTTTGCTTTTTGAGACACTGTAATTATTACAGGCACACAGTTCAATCTTGGTTAACAGCTTTGAAATCACTTAGTCAATATGAAAGTCTTTTCAAAGCCTTTCTTAAAATTCTCTTGGTAAATATTAGAAAAAGTCTTCTGCAAATACTTGTGATACTGCTGCAGGTTTTGCTAACCTTTAATTTCATTCAAAAATGCTCCTTCTAGAGAAGGCTCTGTGGGTAGGAAGTTTTAAATGTGATGTTTTGGTAGTTCACAGTAATAGAACCAGATGTGTCAAGATGTTAAGATAACATTTTAAGTAAAACAGTCGAAATGTAAATGAAGCCGTTCCCCCTGTGTCTTTAGCAATGTCTCCAGAGCAGTTTGGAAATCCACAGCTCTCTGTGTTTCAGCCATGACTTCAGTGAGTATCTCACTCTCATATTTCATGCACATTTTTATACTGTTATGTAATAGGCTCACTTTAAAAAGCAAATAAAACCATATCAGTGTTTTACATTTAAAATGTGAATTGGCACTGTGAATCACACAGCCTTTTTTTAATAAGTCAACGTTGCTTAAAAAAACATTTACACTTTTCAAATCCTGAGAAATGCAAGTCTGTTTTTGTTTGTTTGTTTTTTTAAATAAATGTAAATGATCTATTCCTTTTTTGTCGTCCACAGTTTTTCGTCCTATCTCAGCTGATGCTAAACTGCGGATGAATCCCAGGTCAGATGTGGACTTCTCATCTCCAAAGGTTGACCTAATGGTCAATCTCAATGAGGTGGCCATTGAACTCAACAGACCTCAGGTAGGTGTCTGTGTGTTGTGTACACTTGTCTATGTAAAAGCCTGGTTTAAACTTTTTTTTTTAAATGAGAGACACTGAGACAAGTATAAGACAAGATGTGATAAAATGAACTGAAAAGTTGAAAAGGCAAATGTTTTGAGTAGCTGCTCAGTGATGATAATTGCAAGCCTCTCAGTGCTTACTGCTACTGAGTAATTGCTGACTTCCTCTCTCTCCAGTACATTAGCATCTTGGAGCTGCTGGGCTCAGTGGATATGATGTCACGGAACCTGCCGTACAGGAAGTACAGACCGATGGTCCATGCTCACAAGAATGCACGCATATGGTCAGAAAACACTTTATAAATTTGACTTTGAGTTTTGACTATATGTCACGTGGCATTTTAGCACCGTTACATGTGTTGGTTCCTAATATTGAAAGTTGACTGTGTGCTTGTTTGTTCATGCCTTGCAGGTGGAGGTACGTGATCACAAGTATCCTGGAGGTGGATGTGAAGCCTCGTCTCCACATGTGGTCATGGCAGTACATTCATCACCACCGGCAAATGGTGAAACGCTACAGAGAGCTCTACAAAGCCAAAATCACCAGCAAGAAACCCAGCGAGGAGTTGCTTAAGGAACTAGAGGTGGGGCAGAGCTTCACTTTTCATTTTTATCTCTTGGGATCCAAATATTTGAACCACTTCGTATGTTATTAGGAGAAGCAGTAAACACAAAGTTTCTGTTATGTTTAAATGTCAGTGTTTCCAGCTTCTTGATGAATCTAAGTCTGTATTAGAAGAAAAGTCCCCTAATCACCTTAATTTCCTGTTTCATGATAAATTGCTTGAGATGCAATTATTTGATTTCTTTCCAGATACCAAAATTAACTCAGTTTTTATTTTATTGATAATATATCAACAATAAATATATAAAAAGATACATTCAGAATTTTTTTTTGTTTGATTTTATTATTTGCAAATGCTTAACAGACGATCTCAATAAGGTGTATTTGCAATTATAGAAATTTTAAAAAGGAATTTTAAAGTACAGAGGTTGAAAGTATGTTGGCAAGAATGGCAAGTAGCTGGTTAAGAAGGGGAGTTAAAAACATTGCTCTCTTTTCACTGGTTCCTGTTCAGCAGCCATCACATCTGAGCCAAACTTTCCTTAATTTAACTGTGATTTGTCTACACGTTTGACTTTCACTTTTTACCTTTGGGCTTAACCAAATATATCTGTGGTGGTGCATCACTGCTAGTGCAAGTTAAAGTTCAGACCTGCTTTTTCTGCTTGGTTGTATTTTAGCTAATACTTACACTTGACTACAGTAACCATTATTCATAGCTTCTATGACATGCAGATGTATCATGGCGTACGAGTAGCTGATTACAAAGATATTAAGTCCTCAGTATCTTATCAATGATTTATTTGCTTATTGCCCAAGCCATAAATACCTACATACACTTATCCAGTGTTCAACCCTGTCAAAGAATTGACTGAAGTGCATGTGAGATTGATGATCTGTGTTATAGAAATACAACACAACATCTAAAGGTCTTTTCCTCTGTCTCCTCTCTGCTCTGTAAGCAGCATCATTTCCTGATGTGATTAAAATGGACATTTAGTAATAGCTGCATCCCTGCATGGAGTAGCAAGAAGCTTCTAAAACCTCTAATCTAATGTGTTGTATCCGTCTTAGGAGCCTGAGAAGACCTTAGATATTTTTAACATCACACTGGCCAGACAGCAGGCTGAAGTGGAGGTAAGCTCTCTGTCCAACTCGCTGTATTTTTGGCAACTTCACGTAGTGTACTCAACTTAACTTTATACCCCATCTGTGGCATACATTGTAATGACTAGGTAATAAATTTTGCTTGACATATGTGCCTCAAACACAGTTAATACTAATAGAAAAGTAGACAAAGAAATGATACAGTATACTTTGTGTCTCCCCCAGCATGTTTCATATGACCACAGTGATACACACTTCAGCACAAAACAGACAGTGCAAATAGTTGAATCTAGTGGTTGAGGTTCTGGCTGAAGTATTACACAGTATACGCTGTGTCTCACTTTTACTTCACAACTGGTTAGATATTCTTACATAATCTTCACATTTCTCTACGGCACATCTATAAGACAACATGTCCCTTACCTTATATTTCTAGAAAAATATTGGCAGCCAGCAAAATTATAGTTTACATTTTACACATAATGTGTATGTTCCTTTTTGATTTATGGTCTTAGTTATACCTCTTAACTGTCTTTTTCCTACAACCCCAGGCGAGCAAGGCAGGCCTGTGTATTTACCGTCCAGGGATGAAGATGGAGGAAGAGGAGTCTCAGGGTTGGCTCAGCTGGATGTGGAACTGGGGAGGAGAGCCTGAGACAGAAAAAAAAGAGGTCAAGACTGGAGGTAGGAGGAAGAAAATAGATAAAGCATATAGAGGAAAAGTTTCCATTATATTCTCGTAGTTAGAGTATATGGTGTCAGCTTGTTCTTTTTTTACATCTCATATTCTTTCTTTCTTTTCCATTTATTCAATCTTGCCCTGTTTTTCTTTATCAGGTTTCGACGAGCTGTTAACACCTGCTGAGAAAGCTAAACTCTACACTGCCATTGGATACAGTGAGATTGCTGCTAATCCCAACCTGCCAAAGGATGTGAGTCACTTTCCTCCCTGACACCCACCTGTCAACTAATAATACATTTCCTTTTGACTCAAAATCCATCAAGATACAAAACATTGTGTCAGATATTTGATTTTAGCACTGTGTTGTCTCTTCTTTGTAGTTTGAAGACATGAAGATCAATTTCCATATGGAGAGACTGTCCATGTCCATCAAAGACAGCAAGGATAAAGACGAGATCATCAGGCTGACTGTGGGGGAGCTCATGTCCACACTCACGCAGAGACCTGGAGCACAAGCCATCAAGTTTGTCATAACTTTTTTTTTTGTTTGTTTTTGTTTTTAAATCCGTGTCTTTAATAGTATTAATGAAGTATATGTTAAGGAGCCTGTTTGTATCTCAAGCTCGTCTGTTTGTGTTTAATTAAAAACTGAATAGATAACCACTGGATAAAATGTTTAAACAAAACTTAGATAAGCAAGTTATCATTTGAACTAGTTTGAAACTGTTTTTACCAGTTAAAAATCATTAACACTGGACCCCTGTTTGCTCCTGATCTTTCTCCTTTTTAGGATTCTGTCATGAGCAGCACTGACATTAATTTCATTTTTTTCTGTGTTTGACAGACTCACAGCCCAGCTCAGTTTGTTTGAAGTCACAGGCTTAGCCAGAGACCGACCTGCACCAACCCTCCTGTCATCAAGGAAAGCAGCCACAGGAGCAGGAATGCCGCTGCTGAGCATTCTGTTTGAGACCAACCCGCTGGATGAGAGCGCTAACCAACGGCTTCATGTGGAATCACAACCCCTGGAAATAATCTATGATGCTG
>JAQLOL010000022.1:4222446-4233063 GCA_029783665.1 Naso thynnoides | reverse complement strand
GGAAATAATCTATGATGCTGTGAGTTGTGTCTGTCAGAGTTAATTTTTACAGATGTAAAAGCATGAAGAGGCTACATTTAAAATCTGTTTTTTTGTGTGTGTCTTTGTAGATAACAGTGAACAGCATGTCAGTGTTCTTCATGCCTCCTGACGACCTGCAGCTGGATGAGCTCACCAACGCAACACTCATGAAACTGGAGCAGTTTCGAGATCGCACTGCCACTGGTCAGTTGCACAAACATGTACCAACATCTTCTGTATTATCAGGGCTTGGTCACAAGCCTGCTCTCGGGTTGCTGATCTTTTGCTTTCATTTTCATGTTTACGGTGGTTCATACACAGCCTGCATGTCTCAGTCACTGAGTCAGCTGGATTGTTCTGTTCCTGTTTATTTTCTTGAGATAGTTTCCTGAGATTGTTTGCTGTTTCAGGCTCATTATTGTCCTACAGTGGAAGGATCCACTGTAGCTTGTTTGGGTACATTCAGCAAAGCTCTATGATATTGGTATTATATCATACTTAAATTTGGGGATTAATTTTTAAAATACTTTTTATCATAGACTTTTACTCAAGTAAACAAATCAAAGTTTCCTTGTACTTAAATTAGCATATCCAAATTTACTGGACCCACATCTAAGATAAATTGAAAAAGTTACATAATGGCACATAATAATTTTTTCATGATTGTTTATGAAAGCAGAAAATGTTTAAAAGTACAAAGCAAAGTTGGCTTTCTTTCTGAAACACTTCATTTTTCCTGCTGAGATGGCATGTGTAGCCTTACATGCTCTAAAACAAGCTAAATGAATTACATATTGTGAATTGCTAAATAGTTTCTAGAATATTGCAATCATTATGCTGAGACTAGTGCTTGATGCTGAACTCGATTTGCTTTTATCATCATCTCAAGTGAAATAAAAAATGACATTAATGACATTTTGTTTTTTAGGCCTAATGTACGTCATCGAAACACAGAAAGTTCTCGACCTGAAGGTGAACCTGATGGCTTCGTACATCATCATTCCGCAGACCGGCTTTTACAATGGCACTCAGAACATCGTACTGTTGGATCTGGGTCATTTCAAGGTCAGAAAGCGTCAAACTTGTTACTGGGTTGAACATTTGAACTGCATGAGATCACGTCAGAATACACTTAAAAACAGAGCTTGAGAGTTACAAAGTTTTGCATTTTTTAATAAGTAGAAAACATAAATTTCTTGTCTTTTTTTTAGATGTCCAGTCAAAGCAGGAAGAATCTGCCTCAGCTGTCAGCACACTCCAGCAACATTGAAGACATCATATCCAGAGCTTATGAAAGCTTTGATATACAGCTTAGCAGCCTGCAATTCCTTTACAGCAAACCAGGTACATACACGAGCGTGTCGGTCACGGTTAAAAACAGTCTTTACTGTGAACAGAGAGCTTACATTTGTGTTTACTCGCTACTATTTAAAAGGCAGGAGGCTCTGACTTCTTGGAATTTTTTGATACGTTTGTAGTTTTACACAAGTTATACATAGGAAATTGGTTTGAAAAAATGTTGGAATGTAATTTTTGTGGGTGTGTTGTCTGCGCTTAGCCAAGAATACATACATACATAGACATAGACATCAGACAATATTGTTTATTACAGCATTGAAATATTTCTAGGTATTTATTTTTGTGTCTGTGTTGAATAAAAGAAGTATAAACACTTTCTGTGTGCTAGATGGCGACTGGAAAATGGCCCGTAAGCAGAAACAGTCACCGCTCCACATCTTAGAGCCAGTGGATCTAACAGTTGTTTTTAGCAGAGCGATGGTCGTCAAAGACTCCCGCATGGCTAAGTATGTTTGTTGTTTTTTCCATATGTTCAGTTACTTCTTTTTCCATGTTTTAAAGATTAAAGAGGCAGGACAAACCTGAATTAAAGGTTGTACTTTTGTGTGTGTGTATCCTCGTTTGCATGTGTATGTCAGGTATAAGATGTCTGGAGAGCTTCCTCTGCTGTCTCTTCGTATTTCTGATGATAAACTTCGAAGCGTTCTGGAGCTGGTAGAAAGTATCCCACTGCCGGAGAGCAGACATGCTGCCCACGGCACTGCTTCATCCTCCACGACAAAGGTAATAACAGCAGGATGGTTCCTGATGGTTCAAAATAGAGTCTCTGGCCACTTTTTGTGTGGATCAGGTCAGTTGCCTGGAGGGAACAACAAAAAGTATTTTGGGGCACATTTCCTGCAGTTTATTCTACCTTGCAAACTCTAATTAAATTAACTGTTGTTCATGTTCTAAGTATAAATTAGAAAGTGGAAAAGCAAGAAAACAGAAATGTCAATTCAATACATAAGTTTTTTGTGGGTTTTTTTGTGGGTTTCTTTGTTTTTTCTTTGCTCGTGTGGCTCATGTTTTGGTTCTCTTTTCTCCTCAGCCAAAGCAGTCATTCACCCCACAGCTCACTCCCAGAAGACCTCTGAACTTGGCTGACCAGCGCTCCTCTATCATGTTCGAGTCATGTGAGACCATGAGCATCACCTCATTGGGTAATAGCGATGTCCTCCTCACTCAAGAGCAATAAGGCTGCAATTTTATAAGATTTCACGGTTACACTGTACATGGTATTACTATATGATTATTATTATTATTGTTGTTATAGGTTGTCAGGGTTTTGCTAATTGAACAAATTCTTAATTATAATTCCTTAAAACATAATACCCTGACAGACACAAAACTTGATATAAACTTGAAATATTTTGTTAATAACACTAATAACAGAAATATCACTAATAGAACTAGCTAGAATTCAGTATTGTAGATAACTGAAAATATACATGGTTTGGTAATTGTCAAGTTTTATACCACAGTATAACGTCAAACCACTCTATAGCTGCAACACTAATGCAATCACACATAAAAATAATCACCATGCTAAATTCTTTGTCACTCTCTGTCTGTGTACCTACATTAGGCCATGTGGGTCATTGTGTGTGTTTTGTTTTGTTGCTCCTCAGGGTCAGAAGAAGATTTGTTCTTTGATGCTCCCAGCTCTCCCATCGGTGATCGACCCTTCTTCCCAGATAATCCCATGCCACTGCGCTACGCCAATAAAAGTAAAAGTCTTGCCATGGAAGACTCTCAGAAGAACATGACTGACTTTATCATGACGTTTGAAATTAGTGAGGTACAGGGAGATCTTTTTTAAGCAATTGACAGTCCTTGTCTGTGAAGGCTGTGATGCCTTTTAATTCTATCCGTGTCTCATTATTTTAATCTATTATTTTTCTTTTTTCCCCTCTACATGTTCTCTTCGTCTGTGTCCTGCCCGTTCATGTAGTTTTCTGTCCAGCTGTGTCGTCTGTCTGGGGGTCAGGAGGTCACGGTGCTCCACTTGGACATAGAGGGTCTGGGCACTGAACTGAAAATACGCACCTTTGACATGACGTCTAACACCTACCTACGAGAGATCTGCCTCAAGTGCCCGGAGTACATGGGTCAGTAGATCATGCTGGCAGGACTGTGTGTCACCTCACTTTTATTTCAGCCAGTTCAGGAGACATTCCTCACAAATCAAAAAATGTTGGCTAACATTTGGTCATCACAAACTTTCTAATGAGCATTTGTGAATAACATGAGTTTTTATGTCATGTTTTACTTGTTTTCTCCTTGTATAGATTCTGAAGATAAGCAGGTTCAGCTTATCACAACTCTTGACAACACAGAGGTTGACCTGCTCACCCTGGAGTATGTTAAAGTGCGTGAGATATCAAGCAATAATACATATTTGTTTACAATTGTTCCAAAAATTGTCAGTGTCAGTGATTCTTTTCCAAATTGTTACATATGGCTTTTGTTTTATAAGGGTTGTATTTGTTTTGTAGGCTGATAAGAATGGCCCGGAGTTCAAGTCTCAACACAACAATACAGAACAGCTCATCAAGGTGAGGCTAATGTTAATCATATTATATTTTTCTGTTCTTTTATAATAGAACAGTTACCAAAATTTGTAGGATATTAATGCGTATTTTATGATTAAATGCAGGAAAGTGCACATTACAAATGGGAATGGAAAAGAAAACCGAACTTGTCTTGTCATTTCTAATAGAGCAATGGTACTTGACGCACTAATGCAAAGATATCATTTTATCACCCTCCACTAACATTTTTACATTTAATTCCCTATTAGGTGACCTTCTCATCCCTGGATGTCCACCTCCATACAGAGGCTCTACTAAATACCATGAACTTCCTCAACAACCTCCTTCCTCAATCCACCAAAAAGGAGGGAGGGTCGGAGGAGCTCCCCACCATTCCTGAGGAAGACGAGGCAGAGCCAGAGAGGGAGGATGAGAAGAAGGAGGAAGCTGTTGTACCTAAGAGAAAAAGTAACTGACCTTAGAAAACCCTCACAGTCTGCAATTATCATTCTTTTCATTCTTCTCTGGTCATCCTCACTCCAACTTTTCATTGTTGTCACCTGTTTTCACAGGTTCAAAGAATAAAAAGTTTGCAGATGTGGTGAATCTGCATATCAGAGCTGATCTTCGCTGTCTGAAGGTTTTCATTCGCGGACAGAAAGCCAGGATATCTGAGATTAGTATTGAAGGTATGGCAGTGTTGTGACATCTGCTTCACAACCAGGAACGCATTAAATTTGGTCCCTCATTTTTGTAGATAATGCTTGTGTGGTCACTATTCCGTCATAAATTGGTGTTGCATGTCCACTGTATTCCACCGGCACCCCCCCTACACACATACAAAACTGTTACCACCTTAAGTTCTGTATTTACAGTAGTCTTATGATTTCACCTCTATGATTTGTTTCTCCATGCACTGCACTTAGCAGGTAAGCTATGTAAAAGGACGTGCGTAAAAATGCTTTCTCACTGTATCACTTTGTGACCTGCCCAGGTCTGGTTTCTGAGGTTCTGATGAGGAAAAAAGAGATGGAAGTTCATGCCAACCTGAAGAATATTGTGATCCTCGACTGCGACAAAGATGCATTTTACAAGAAGGTACAATCAACATGTGGCCGTTTCAAAAATGGAAACTATTTGTGGTAATCTAATGTGGAGCAGTGCAGGTTAATTTACTCTCAACTTGTCTGTATGTTTATTAATAATCATGTTCTAAATGTTCAGGGCTATATTATGTTTTTTCACTTACTACTTGTGATTCTGGTATTCATATGTGCGTACAGCAAAGCATAAGTGAGTCTGAATAAGAATTGCAGCTGACTGTTGATTATTGATGTCTGTGTTCCATTTAGGTCAGTTCATTTGAATTCTGCCATCTCATATCTCATTCATTTCTCAGGCTGTGTCAATAGCAGATAAGGAAGTGTTTGCCTTCCACATGGTAAACTATACAGATGCGACAGAGGGAGACGCCTATCTGGACATGTCTAAAGTTGACACCTCTGTCACTCTGAATGTGGGATGCATCCAAGTCATCTTTCTCAACAAGTTTGTCTCCTCCATACTGGTAAGACTCAAACATTCCTGTCCGAATCCAAGACTTTCAACATTTGGTCCCCTTCAGTTCATCAGTCAGAGAAAATTATTTTAGAACCCCACATGCACATTTGTGTGCCAGACTCATTAGGCATAATAAACATTTTGATAATATGTATTTTCCTTTCTTGTGTAAGTTAATAAAATTAGGACTCCAACATCAACTCCTGTCATTTTCTCTCATACTCTGTTGTTTTCCTTTCTTCTTTTCTCCCAGGCATTCATTAACAACTTCCAGGAGGCCAAAGAGGCCCTGGCTGAGGTAACAGTCCAGGCAGCAGAGAAAGCAGCATCAGGTGTGAAGGAGCTGGCAGAGCGCAGCACTCGAATCAGTCTCAATGTCCACTTCAATGCACCCATCATCTTCCTGCCCCAGTCCTCCTCTTCCTACAATGTCATTGTGGCTGACCTTGGTCTGCTGTCTGTCAAGAACCGTTTTGCCAAGCAGCCCTTTAAAAGTGATGCCAAGATCCCGCCTGTTGTCGATATAATGACTGTGCGACTCACTAACCTCAAGATGTACAGGTCAGAGAGCAGCAAAATTGTGATTCGACAGTAAACTGTCGTCAAACATTTAACTGCAGAAAGATATTTTGCAAAGCAGTGAAGAATATTATTGGCTTAGGTTTACAATGATCACATATTCTCTCGCTAACTTCTGCTGATTCCAGGACCACATGCATAAATGAAGGTTTTGAGGGAGAGATCCAGCTACTGAAGCCAGTCAGCCTGGACTTGGAAATCCAGAGAAATCTTTCATCCAACTGGTACCACAGCATACCTGACATTGAGATCACTGCTCATCTTAAGCCCATGAGTGTAAGTAGTGTCTGAGAAATGACTGATTTACAACAAATGCTGTGTCCTATATATACTACGTGTATTTAGGGGCTTTTATGTTATTTGCACATGTAATGTCATTTCATTTCTTTTTTTTAATTTTTCCTGTTGGTTTAATAGGTAATATTCTTCATGTTGGGCTATGATTTTATTGGGGATTGACTATTTTGAGTGCTTCCATCTGTCTTTCGTTGTGTCATTTTTTCCGTGTGTCATTGTTGTTCTGATATCAAATCCAAAGATCAGGAAGAGGTACATGATGAATATTTAAATCAAAAAACATTTTCCCAAATATAGAGTTGTCAGATCTGGTGTTTGTTCCCAACAGCTGATCCTCAGCCAGGACGACATGACGGTGGTCCTGAGGACTCTGAGTGAGAACCTGTCAGAGAAGTCTGATGCTGTTCCACCTCCAGCTCTCCCACCCACCACTGACCCCTCTGACTCTGTGTCTAACAAAGAGTCACAGGGCTCTGGAGCCACTGGACCATCCAACAGTAAGGACTTGTGGTTAATCTTGTTTGTGTTTGTGTGTTTATAATGGTGCCAAAAATTAGGCATGACACATACGTTGTGGGCAGATTATTAGATTTCTGTCCTGAAGTCTGTGCTTTTTTTTAGTGGGAAATATATTCAACCATTAAAAAAAAAAAAAAAACTCACCATTTTAAAACATGTTTATATTTTGATAACCTCTGTAGGTAACACAGTGGTGACGGCTGCTGTTGTGGAGACCCATAAAGACAAAAAGCTGAAGAACACACTCAAATTAGACTTCACATTCGACTCAATGACGCTGGTCTTGTACAGTCCTAATGAGAATGTTGTAAGTCACACTCACACATGCACATGTACAAATAAACCTGGCACAAGTGATGCGTGATAAATACAAAACAGTGTGTATGTCATAATCACAGTTACAGCTGCTGGATTCACATGATGAGCAGCTGAAGTTGGCAGAGTTTACTCTGGGCACCATCTCTACCTCCGTCCACATGTTCTCTGACAGCTCCATGAAGGCCTCAGTCCGACTGGCTACCTGCCTTTTGGATGACAAGAGACCCAGAATCAAGATGGTCACACCCAGGTACTAAGGACGCTCACCAAGAAACACTCACGCATCCATATTGATACACACCTCAGTATACATTTTCAGACACAAGATTAAGGATGAGTTATGATTTTTGAATAATTCATTTATCAAGATGATAGCACACTTTAATAGATATAACACTATAATACTATCATGTCTAAAAAAATCATGTAGGGCAGATAATGTTCAACATTTTTTCCTCTGTTCCTCACCTGGAGTTATTGTTGCTGTCTCTGCTCATTCTTCAGTCTCTCAGTTCCTCATTTGTGGACTATCTATGACATTTATACTCTCTTTTTGTCCTCTCATCCACATCCCTCTTATTGATTTTTATTTATCTCTCTTACTTTCCATCTTTTCCAGGATGATGGCATTGCGTCCTGGTGCAGAACAGAACATGATGGTCGAGGTGAACTACCGTCAGGGCCGTGAAGGCACCATGCTGGACACGGTGGTGCAGAATGTGTACCTGTGTGCCAGCATGGAGTTCCTGCTCACAGTAGCAGATGTCTTCCTCAAAGCCACCCAGGAGGGTTTCACTCAAGTGCCTCAACCTAAGAGTAGCACTGGAGCAGGAGACAAAAAAAACATAAACTCCTCTGTCACATCTAAAGAGTCCAGTGAGTGAACACATTAGTGTTTGTTTAGTGTTGCTGACTGTTTTTATTTCTACAGTAAAATTAAGGGTCATATACTGTGTGTTTAAATGTAAGATATAAATATGAGTAGATTTAAAGAAGAATAGAATTAATCTGACATAATATCTAACTTGTTTTCTCATGGCCTAGACTAATGTTTCCCTGTGATACTCTCTGCCGCTGTCAGCTGCAGCTCCGGGCATGTCAAAGACAGAGATGAATGTCCTGGTACGTAATCCGGAGATTGTGTTTGTGGCTGACCTGACGCGTGCAGACGCCCCGGCCCTGGTGATGACAACGCAGTGTGAACTAGTGATGAAGAGTGGTGCAGAGGGGTCACAGATGACAGCTGTTATCAAGGACCTCAAGGTTTGTTATTGTAATGTTAGTGGACTATTAAAAGTTACCTTGTATGGAACGATAACCGATATAAAAAAGGTTGTTTGGCTGATTATGGCTGTTATTGTAGGTTGTGGCCTGTCCCTTCTTGATAGAGAAGAGGAAAAACAATGTGACCACAGTGCTGCAGCCGTGTCAGGTGTTCTTTCAGAATGTTCAGACCCCAACAACCCCTCAGACTATGGAGGTCTCCATCAATTCTCTCACACTTAAGGTAGTTGTTTTGTTGTTGTTACATCCTCTGTGAAGAAGACTTCAATGTACACATGGGATCATCTTAACTGTCCTCCCTGCCCAGGTATCTCCAATCATCATCAACACAGTGATCACTATCCAGTCGGCACTGACTCCCACAGCGGAGACCCCTGAAGAGCTGGAGAGTCCTGTTCCTGTTGACCTGTGGAATAAACGGAGCTGGAAGGAGCTCAAACTCTGGTTCCTAGAGGAGGATGGGGATGAAGATACAGCATCACTGGCCCCACTGATACCACAGGGAGAGTCATTGCAGGTATTGTAGAAGTTTGGCAGCAAACACTGCATTTCTTTTGCAGTGATATTCTGTACACTGATTCAAAGATATTCCAGTTTGATGCATAAGAGCAGGTTGTGTCATTTCATTTGTCTGTCCATCCCTGCAGGTGTCCATCAAATCGATCTGTCTGACTCTGGAGGCTGGAGTGGGACACCGCACTATCCCCATGCTTCTGGCCAAGTCCTCCTTCCAAGGAGATGTGAAAAACTGGTCCACACTCATTAACTTACACAGCGAGCTCAATTTAGAGGTAGCACACAAGAGCAGTACCTTTATTCCCTAACCTTGATTCCAGAAGCTTCTCCTGTTAAATAGCCCAACAACAGTGTTTGACTTTTGTCGTTACTAATGGGTTTTTATACTGTTTGGCCCATTTAAAAAGTGACAATTACATGTTTTTTTTAAGATGATAATACATTTAAACTTCACATTCACCAAGTGACAGTATTCTACCACAATAATTTGAGTTGACCTGCATTTGGCTCTTAGGTCCACTATTACAATGAGGTTATGGGAGTGTGGGAGCCGCTGCTGGAGCCTTTGGAAGATGAGACAAGAGACGGTTTCCGTCCATGGACGCTGGAGCTGAAGGTACATATAATGCACACACAATCAAACATGCACACATACATACACACAGTGTTACTAACTTTTTACTGTTCTACAACCAGATGAAGAAGAAGCCAATGACGTACACAGTTTCATCAGATGAAGTGGATTACCACGTCCCAGACTATAAAACTGTCATTGTTTTTAGTAGTAAAGACCAGCTCAACATCACCCTCTCCAAATGTGGACTGGCCATGCTGAGTAACTTGGGCACGGTAAGAGAAAGACTGTAATCATTACACCAGGGTGTCCAAAAATGGGTGGTCTGCTGTATTTTCATATTCTTGCTGTTTCCCAGGCATTTGCTGAGGCTGCCAAACAGACAGCAGACTCCTTCCAGAAGGATGAAGCTCCGTTTGTATTGAAAAACCGCCTGGGCTTGCCAGTCTCCGTCCGCCACAGTGAGATGTTTTGTCCCATCGGCCAGCAAAGCTCCAACCTCACTGTGGAGCTGCAGGATGGTGAAACCCTCGGGATGGATTATTCAGCAACAGCAGACTCCGACCAGTTCTCAGCCATGATCTCCTTGAGTGGAAAAGACTATTACATACAGCCGAGTAGGTTACACTATATCTACTCAATTCTGCTGAATTATATACACATGCGTTATTAAATCTACACTGCTACAGGGAGTTTTACAACTGGGCTGCTAACTTGATTAAATGAAGTTAAAACATGAAAATTCCCTGTTACTGATAATCACCAAGCAAAAATGAGCAAATAAGATCGAATGCATACAGACTGCTTTTATTTTCTCTCCTCTCATCTTCAGCTCCAATGGGCCACACTTCAGCCAGTGTGATCCCCCTGATCAAAGTGGGCCGAGGAATGTACAGTGTAATGCACAAAGACTCGGGAGTTACTCGTTTCCTGGTCTGCCAGATTTATACTGTGGAGGGTAGCAAGTACATCAAGATCCGCTCTCCATTCCAGGTACTTCACTATCTTTCACATATTTACACATTTTTTATGCTCATATATATATATATATATATATATATATCTCAAAAAAAAACA
>JAQLOL010000022.1:4200178-4217413 GCA_029783665.1 Naso thynnoides | reverse complement strand
AAGTATACACACACACACACACACACACACACACACACAATGTAAAGTCAGGCACATTTATTACAGGATGTTCCTTATATGAGTACATTTGATCTAGTCTTGATCAAATATACTCACTTTGACTTTCAGTGCACTAAAGAAACCCCAATACTACATTCTAGTACGTCGACTTAACTCTGTTTTCTTTCTGCAGGTGGGTGGGATCATTGTAGATGTGAACCTGTCAGAGCACTCTGCCACCATCCGATTCTCTGAGTACCACGACGGTGCCGCTCCTTTCCTCATAATCAACCACACAAAAGAGCAAACTCTGCAGTTCCATCAGAGGTGAGAGAGCAGAATGAGGATAGTTTGACACATAGTCCTCCCAAGAATTTATTATCTCTTTGATTTGATGAACTTTAGTATTTGATTTATTTTTGCTGGTTATTTCCATCTCCCACTTCGTAAATCCATTTAATTTGTAATTCCATTGTTGCATATTTTGCATGTTTTTGAATGACAGCAATTGTTTCTCTTGTTGCAGCAGTCAGTTTTAGCTGATGATGATTAACAGTGTTTGTTTTGTTCTGATAGCGATTTATGTTTGTGTGTTGTGGCTCATGCAGCGCCCGGACAGAAACTACGTGGGTGGCTGACGAGCTGCTCGACCTCTCCTTCTCATTGGAGGAGGACAGGTAGAAAATTAGTAGAGGTGAAACTCCTCTGATGCACTCTAAACTCAGGAAAGAAAGAGAATTAGGAGTTGGAGGGGAGATTAAGAAAAAATTACAAAAAAACAATCTTAAAGTGCTGTGTTAATTGTTACTTGCTGTCGTTCTTTATGTAGATGCCAAATGATTTATGCATACTGATAAAAGATGATTGACAAGTTTTATTTAACTGGGTAGGGTTGGCCAAAGCCCAAGATTGTGAAGTAGGGTAAAGGAGTAGTGGTACATAGAAGTAAATTTAGCATCATTATCCCTCATTCCATCAGTAAAAGACACGACATTAATCCCAAAAGGAAATGCAGTACAGTGATTAATCTAGTAAACATACACCTAGAATCAAGGGTGAATGTTGTTGGATTAAAAATATACAGCAGTTTGCCCAACAGTAGACTAACAGTTATTTAGGATGATGAGTGAGCAACACATTAGTTTCAGATACTGTAGATAATGCAAGAGAGAGCGAAGGATGACACCAGGTGGAAGGAAGAAGTACAACATGAAAACTCTTCAAAGATCCAGAAAGATCTGAATACTGTTCACTGCTTCACAAGACAGGCCAGAGGGCAGAAACACACAAATGATGCAGCACAGAAATTATGACTTACATTGTGTACAAAAAGTAACACTGTGACAGTAAAAGGCAAATGTTACTTTCACTTTAATGTGGCGGCACACCTGAGTGCAGAGTTCAGTCAGAGGGAGAATTCAGGTAAAGATGTAGATGAAGACACTTCAGCTCTGATTCTGCTTCGTCTGTGTAATCTGCTCCTCACTTTTACCAGTGAGAATCTAATACTGCATAGAGCTTGACATGATCATGCTGTAATTATTCTACAGTGAAAATATTTTCTAATATGTGATAATGATCAAAACATGTTTTGAAATTTAGGTTATTGATGTACTCTTGGTCATACTTTAAAAAAAAAACTTAATTAAGAAGAGCTGATTAAATTACACAGCTATCTAATTTATTGATCTGCTGAAAATCTGCGCTGATCTTAAATGATTCCGTGTCATTGGGAAGAGTAAAAGGAGCTGGTTAGACATCTAAACCCATTTACTCATTTATGACTCTGTTCCTTTGATCTGAGTGATAAATCATCTTTACTTGTATTGATTCTAGTTTTGATTGCTGCTGACTGGATGGGATTCTTCTGGTGGAATCGCACCTCCTGCTTCTTCCAGTAGTTGTGTTGCATCATACTCTCTTGTTTTTCATCTCAATCTGCAGATTTGGGCTTTTTTCTTTTTCATATGTCTGCTTCGTCTCGTACAAGTTAAGATCAATATAAAAGTGATCTTGCATAAATAATCTTCATCTCTCCAGGAGAGGTACTGGGGACTCCTTTGTGTTTGTTCATGGTCTTATCATGTACTGTCATATATCTGTATGTTTATTGGAGTTGTTTGTGTTTCTGTCAGACAGGTACTTTAGGGTTGGATGGTTGTCATGGCGGTTCATCCTTGGTGGCTGGGCTCTTGTCCTCTGTTTTACTCTTCTGCTGTCTGTCATTATTTGCTTCCTGTCATCTGTAATCAGTGAAATGTTTTTTTCTGGATTTCTGGTAGTTTTAAATAATGTTACTGATGCATACAGTATGTCTTGACAGTGGGTTATGTGTGTGCAGCTCTCAGAAGGAGGAGGAGCAAGAGGAGCTGGAGGCAGGCAAAGCTGTGCACTACACCTGGACTAACCCCATTGGGTCCCGAGAGCTTTGCTGGAAGTGTGGCACTTATGGTGGGAAGCTAAAGAGTGAGGAGGTACTGCACTGTACTTGAGACACAGTTATGTTGTTTGCTGAGGAATAACAGTGTTTTATAATATATTTATGTGTATATTTTTTTGCATTTATTTATTAGTTCACCCAATAGAGAGCTAAACTGCCCACCTTGTCAAAAGTAAACAAGCTTCTGACTTTTTTGTTCCAGCTGATGGCAGGAATCAGCCTAATATTTATTCTATTAATACCAAAGCCAAATTTGTTACCTTTAAGACCCAAGACATTCCACTCAGTAATTTTACCAAGCCAAAATACTTTAATAGAGATGCTCTTCATGAATCACTGTAAATGATCAAATCTAAGGAAAGATGCCCTGTTTATTAGCCAAAGCGCGTGATAGGAATGAAGCTCATTTAGTAAATATAGTCCAAAAATCTACCTGTGTCTCCATTTATCTTGTTTATTGTACTTTTCTCGTCTGTGCTGAATAAAATAACTTTGAGTCTCATTTTTAAAAGAATATCTTGACATATTTTTGACTAGGCTGGTATTATAATAGGAGTGGATAATATTGCTGTCTAAATGCTTAACATGATATGTATTATAGGAAAGAATTAGTAGGAATAGATTTGATCTAGTTCATTTGTTTTTCTGCCTCTTTTAGAACCCAATAATAGTACTTGTGTTTTGTATTTCATATATTAATTGTCACTACAGTTTTTTCTAATTTGATCTCAAATGTTAGATGATGTGCTATAAATGTTGGTTTGAAAACAGCATGTCTTTGTCTGCTCTTGCATCTTCAGGACTTGCGTGAGGACATGTACAATGAAGGAAAACTGTTTGTGATCTCCTTTTACGAAGGTAAAACACTATGACCTTTTATACACAGTCATGATGTTTATTTAACTGTCTGTGCATTAATATTGCCGTCTATTAAGAACGTAGTTGCAAGAACTGTCACATAAAAAAGTTTACTAAGCAAATAAAAAATGAGGTGCCAGATTAATAAAAAAAGGAGCTGGGTTTTAAACTCGTGTTCAGCATTAATTAAATAGATAACAAAACTCTGAATTCCTACCAGCTCTAAATACTGTCACCCATCCTGACTTCTGACCTCCCTTGAGTCAGAGGATTACTAAGAATTTTCCTTTGTGAATAGATAAATTGTTAGATTAGTCTGGTTTAAATTGTTATTGATCCAAAGGTCTTCAGCGTGTTGTGCTGTTCACTGAGGAGCAACGGATCTACAAGCTGCTGTGTGAGAGCGAGAAGGCACAGCTGGCCGAACAGGAAATCATCTTGTCGTTACAGAACATGGGCGTGTCTCTCGTCAACAACACCACCAGCCAGGAGGTCTCCTTTATTGGAATAACAAGGTAGATTTTCAGCAAATTACACAACTTGACTGTTTCAAGCCTAAAGGGAACAGGTAGTGATCAGAGTTCACTTACAGTTCAGTACTTCAGTGCCGGTCCTGGTTAATTCTGCAGCTGTTTTTTTCTTTTCTTGTCATAGCTCTGATGTAGTGTGGGAATTAAAGCCAAAGAAGAAGAATCGATGGAAGACTCTGAGCACCAAAGAGGCTGACATGCTGGAGAGCAGTTTCCAAGAGTACATCGAATCTGGACCTGTGGACAGCGCTGTTGTGGACCTCGAAAACAACTTCCAGGTTAGAGACTAAATATGCTCCTGAAATAAGATTCAGCTTAACTGATTTGAATTAGTGACAGCTGCAGGTGGCTTATTAAAGGTAAAGGTAAATGCAGCTTTATTGTCATTATACAATGAACTGTACAAGGACATTGCGAGGTTAGATTGAAGGGTCAATTCTGAGCCCCTGCGACTGAGCACACCGCCACATTTTTCATACCGAAAACAATTTGCTGCAGGCCTGTTTTCTCAACAGTGTTTTTTGTTTCTGTCTTGTAGGTGTTGTTTACTCCTAATGGTTCGGATATGCAGATGCTGCAGCCGTGTGACGCTCCTCTCAGGAGGCACTTCCTGCCTGGGGTGAAGGTTGACTACAGTGTCTCACCACGTCAGAGAGCCTACCGTGTCCAAATCCACCGCATTCAGGTTAAAATCACTCAAATATAAAGAAGATATCTTTAATTTGGAGACCGCCCCCCTCTGCATTTATTCATTAATGCAA
The DNA here is from genome assembly GCA_029783665.1 of Naso thynnoides. Lineage (NCBI taxonomy): Eukaryota > Metazoa > Chordata > Actinopteri > Acanthuriformes > Acanthuridae > Naso > Naso thynnoides. The sequence continues at coordinate 4,212,824 of JAQLOL010000022.1, read as the reverse complement.
TTTGGGTTTTTTTTAGCTCCTTGTTTGTTTGTTTTTAATTCACTTGCCTAAGTGTACATCTTTTACTCCTACAGATCCAGAATCAGCTGCCAGGAGCCATCTTCCCTTACGTTTTTTACCCTGTAAAACTGCCAAAATCGATAACCATGGACTCAGGTCTGTAAATCAATGTTTAATTTCAAGTTAAGTTTACCAGTATGTGTGTTTATTTGCAATATTTCAGACTAAACTATGATTTGTTTATTTTTTACAGAACCCAAACCTCTAACTGATATCAGCATTGTTACCAGAACAGCAGGGCACTCTGATATCTCTCGCATCAAGTAATTTTTTATTTTTTTTTACTTTGATTCTTTTCTGTTTTATGCACTGTCCTGCATTTGCCATTTTCCATCTGCTCCTTGACTTTATCTACCTTTGGCCTGAAAACCATTCAGATTTTAAATGCTTATCATTTTAGCCACATGCTGGCATGTAATTCCTGCACCAACTCTTTTAAAAGTTTTGCTGCCATATGGTGATGCTAATGTCTGTGCAACACAGGTACTTCAAGGTGTTGATTCAAGAGATGGATCTGAAGCTGGATCTGGGCTTCCTGTACGCCATCCTGGACCTTTTCACGCCTGAGAATGCCAGCATCCCGAGCTCAGAACAGGAGGTCAGATACTCACATATCCAAACACAGTTAACACACTCAGTGTTTGGCTCAGAATATGTGATACACCAATATCATCACTAAGATAGGTGTGTTTCTAAGCTCTTCTTATTCATCCAGGTGGAACTGTTTGAAAAAGACATAGAGTATATAAAGACGGAACTAAACGACGTCTCTACAGCTGACACCTCTCCTATCAGCCTCTATGAGTACTTCCACATTTCCCCCATCAAGGTTGGTACAGTATGTCTGCATGTCAGTGCTGTAATCACAGAATGATGAACAAATATTAAGCAACAAATGTCTTAATTTTCCTTAACTTTGTCTACTCCAATCTGCAACAGCACCTTAAGAGATTGCAAAAACAACACACATTTACTGTTGATATGAGAAAAAACGTGAATAGAACTGCACCACAATCCGTTCACAAGACACAGATGCATAGCACATTAATGCTGTGAGTTTAAAACATAAAACAGCCATGCAAAGTCACGTTTTTGTTTGAGCAGCTGCACCTGAGTTTCTCTCTGAGCACTGGAGGAGAAGACGGCCTGAAGGAAGTGAGAGAAAGGGAACTCATTCCTGTCCAGTCCCTCAACCTGTTGCTGAAGAGTATCGGCGCCACACTCACTGATGCACAGGACGTTGTCTTCAAGTACGAACACATGCAAAGGCCCAAACAGAGAGCACATAACTCGCACACAGTAGCATACATTCATTTTTGTGTGGAGGAATTTATGCTACTTGACTTATTATGTCATTTATTTCAGACTGGCCTTCTTTGAGTTGACCTTCCAGTTTTGTACAACCCAGCAGCTGCAATGGGAGGTCATCCGACATTATTCCAAGCAGGTAACGTGCGTGCATTCTCAAACAAATATAGGTTCTCAGAAACTGGCCAGTGGAGTTTTTTTAAATTGTTATTCATTCATCTACCCGTCGGGGCACTTAGTATAAAAACCTGTGCAAAATGAAACCAGACCTGATTACCAGTTTCTATACATGCATATTGCAGGCTATTAAACAGATGTATGTGCTGGTGTTGGGCCTGGATGTACTTGGAAATCCTTTTGGACTGATCAGAGGTCTGTCAGAGGGAGTTGAAGCCTTCTTCTATGAGCCTTATCAGGTAGGAATATAATACAAGATTTGATCAGTACTAAAAGAATATATTCATGGATTTAGAAAAAAGTTTAGTACTCATTTCTTAGGGGGAGTATTTACAAGATACTGTATATTTTAGTAAGTTTAAGGATTTGGGAAATCTTATCAAGATAAAAACATTTGGTTTATGTTAACATTTAGAGTAGTTTAGATAAAGTCCTAGTGTTTTCTTCATGTGAACATTGATCTGTGGTTTTCCAGGGAGCCATCCAGGGGCCTGAGGAGTTTGTGGAAGGAATGGCTCTTGGGGTGAAGGCTCTGGTTGGAGGAGCCGTAGGTAGGCATGATGCTCATAAACAATATCTCTACAAAAAGGTGTCTGATTCCTTGTGAAGTGAGATTTATAAACCTCATAGTAACATATTCTTCCAAAAAAGACTTTAGGCAGAAATAGACAAAGAGTTTTGTTGCTGTAAAGACTCATACCTGCCTTCCAGGTGGTATAGCAGGTGCAGCCTCCAGGATCACAGGTGCCATGGCAAAGGGTGTCGCTGCCATAACAATGGACGAGGAGTACCAGCAGAAGAGGCGAGAGGCCATGAACAAACAACCCAGTGGCCTGAGAGAAGGGCTGACCAGGGGTGGAAAGGGATTAGTGTCTGTATGTACTCAAAGTTGTGTTTAACAGCAGAAAAATATACCTTTGACACATGTTTTTAAGTGTACAACACTACGGAAATGACCTATTTTGAATAATGTGCTGCTCCTTGATAATACTGTGTTTATTTGTTTCAGGGATTTGTCAGTGGGATCACAGGGATTGTTACTAAACCTATTAAAGGTGGGTTAAATCGAACCCTTACACAGATTTTAGTAATAAAATTTAGCCAACAGGAACATTTCATGGCCAAAACAATATGATATAATACTGTATCCTGTATAATTGTGTCTTGTACTCTGTGGTGACGTTTGGAAATCTGTAATTTTGCAGGAGCCCAGAAGGAGGGCGCAGCAGGCTTCTTTAAAGGTGTTGGGAAAGGTCTGGTTGGTGCTGTAGCCAGACCTACAGGAGGCATTATCGACATGGCCAGCAGTACTTTCCAAGGGATCAAGAGGTATTTTCATTTCTGTATGCATGTATTTTTATGAATGTGCTGCATGCTGTTGTGCTACAACACCAGTGTGCTGAATATACAGCTAGGTGGTGTTAATGTAAGGCCTGGCCTCTACACAGTGTTCATTTGTTCTTTGCCAGTTTCTGGACACTATGGTATAGCAGCACAGTTTGAGGATGATTTGTGACGTTCTGTGTTTTCAGAAAGAAATCGTGTATAGTTCATGCACAAACATAAAAACAGCTTTTCATTACAGCTGGTCATTGGACATGCCAGAAGCTAATTAGGCTACTTAGCGGTATATATCTGCGTTTTGTGTGCCTGCCGTATTAAAATAACAAACAACGTGTTTTAAAGTACTTTTGTGTTTCTTGTCTAATCTGTAGGGCAGCTGAGACTTCACAAGATGTTGAATCTCTGCGCCCTCCTCGTTTCATCCATGAGGATGGCGTCATACGACCATATAAGGAGAGGGAGGGTCTTGGCAGTCAGATGCTCCAGGTAAGACATAAATCTGCAAAATCAACACTCCAAAAAATATTTTATAACATTCTTTTACTATTTAACTTTTTTTTTCAATGCAACTGAATATTGTTTGTTCTTTTTTGTCATTTCTGTGAAAGTGAGTGATGCTTCTGTCATGCATCCTTAAAAATTTACCCATGTGTGCTAGTGGAGTTGTGTGTTCATGTGTGTAAACCAGTCTCTGTTTACTTTATTTTATTTATCTCCAAACGTTTACTTATTTGAGCGGTTTTATTGCCCCTCTCCATTTATACATCCTTGCAACGCTCAGTTCACACTGATTTATTCACCTTTGTGTCTCTGTTGTGTTGGCAACTAAAACAGAGAGAAATCTGAGAACATCTCCAGTTCCAAAGCAAGGATTAATGTAAACTTAGACATTTAGGGATCATGTGCACTCACTTATTCATAGGAGAAAAAAAAACACATTTTTTTACTCCTACGGAGCTTCTGTGCAGTATAGCTACCTCACGTTATTGTTTTTCCTCCATACTAATCAAACAAGTAGGTTATTACACTGATTTTGTTATGGGATTGATGCCACATCTGGATGCAAGTGTTGTCCTCAAGGTTTTAGCAAACATATTCTCAGCAACCATTTGGCTAAACATTTTGTTGATTAGCACATTACCCTGTTTACTTTTTCTGTAGTTTTTAGTGTAGCTGTATGTAACCACTGAGCTTTTAAACTGTGGGTCACTTTTCTGTGATGACGTTATCTAGCTGTCATGCTGGATGGAGTGGATTGAAGTTACTGCTTACGAGTCGCAGGTCAGAGCTGCACCATTTTGTTAGCAGTAGAGATTCAATGAGTAGGATAACCCATACAATTCACAGATAGGTGACTAATTAAAGTGCCTTACTGAGCTCTTTAGCCACAGTTTTCAGTGTTCCTTGTAAAAAATCGAATAAATGGAATTCCGCTGCAGGATTAACACAGTTATATGAAAAAATATATTCACGTGGTGTTTTGATGATGTTGTGGGGTGCGCTTTTGAAGACATTGTTCCAGAATCTTAAGTGTGTTCATTTTTGTCGAAATCTGGTGACTTTGAAGGCCACAGCAAATGATTCACATGGTTTTCTTTTTTAATTAAACCCATCAGATATCTCTCATTATTGCATAAAGGCATCTGCATGTTTCTCTTCTAATTTTATTCAAGCTTGTCCTTTAATTTGTCACCATCTGTATCACCAGCTTTAGACCAAGGGTAGGTCTGTGTGTGTAGTAATGTGTTACTGACAGATATTCTCCTTAATGCCAAATTACGAATAATGGCAATTGGATGCTGTGCTTTGTTTACATTTCTGCTGTAGTCACTTAAGTTGGCTTTAAAATCATTGTGACAAAATTTAAATGACTTTATAGCTTTATCCAATTTAAAGGTATTAATAATCATAGCTTGAAAAATGTGTTAAGTTTTGGTATACTTTTTATAATGGAGCAATTTCATATCAGATATGATTTTTTAAATTGTTTGTAAATGTCATGTAAAAACATAGAACTCTTTGTGAGTGATGATGCATTTGAAGATTTGAAGGACCGAGTTAAAGTTACTTTTATGAAAAAGAAACATGATCACTGGCCGATGTAGTCAGATTAGGTTAAAATTAACATTTATTTACTTGGCTAATACTCATGATCACAGATCATTACTTATCTGGTTCTACATAACAGTGAGTCTTGATGCAGAGAGCACAGCAGCTCTCTTGAATAGAAACAGGCTTTTGGCTCTCTTTGCTCTGACCCTGACTCTCTCTCTTGTCATGTCCACAGAGGAGTTTGCTCTACAGTGAATGGCATAGAACTGACTCAGAGGCTGAGGGTGATGAGGACAACAGCTAGAAGCTAGAACTGACAGCTGTAGTGTAGCGCTGGTTCTTTGCAGTCTGTGCTGCTGCCCGCTGTTTGTCAGTTAGGAGTTTACTTGAGAAGATTTTAACAAACCAAACCAAATAAGTTTCAGTAATTCAGAAAAATGTCATTTGTTTTTTTGTTTGTTTGTTGTTGGGTTTTTTTTGCAGATGTTATTTTTGCACCCAGGTGTCTGTAGCCAATAATTCTGTCTGCACTGGCAAATTTATTTTCAAAATTTAACCAAATAGTTTTAGTCCGTAAATGTAACTGAACTGTAACTGAAAGCAAAAAGCAATGAGTCATTTAAGTCTAAAAACAAAAAGTCATCATTAGCTTTCAGCTTCACCTGTGTGGACGACTCAACATCCTCCAAATGCAGACTGTGTTGCTGTCTGTACTGCATCACGTAGTGACGAGTGTAAAATAACTGTGACTATTTTCAACTGGGTACAAAGAGATGCAATTTATGTTTTTTTGTTGTTTGTTAATTTTATGTGTGCTACATGTCTTTCTCTTCCTTTGTGTAACTCCATCACTCCTACTTTCCTTTTCTTATTCTTTCATCATTTTCTCACAAGTCACAAAAGAAACATTTCTTGTCTTTGCTTTGACATCATTCATTGTCAAGAGAATCTTCAAAATCATTATTTTATATTTTCAAGTGTTTGTTTTCTCATTCTGTCATTCAGTGCCACTCCTCCATGTCCTTTTGTTCTCAATAAAAATTTCACATTTTAAACTTCTACCTGCCATTGTCTTTGTTTCATCCCATCTTTCCTCATCTTCCCACAACTTTTCCTGTTTCATTAGAAGCAGATTTGTGCAGACATCAACTCATTCTCTTTGCAGTGAGCAAAAGTAACTCGTGCTTATTTGCAGTATGCAGTCGTTTGATAGTGTTTTGTGCCTGTATATAAATAGTCATTGAACATACATGAGTTTAATTCAGACACAAAGGTGTTTTTTAGTCTTACTTTAAAAAAAACTCATTCATTCTTTCCTTCTTTCTATCTTTGTGCAGAAAATTGAGAATGGACGTTTTGCCAAGTACAGATACTTTGCTCATGCCAAGGTCAACGACTCCGATTTCCTCATGATCACCAAGAGGTGAGTGTTTGATCTGAGCACCGTCATGTTCAAAATCACACATTGATATTTGGAATCAGTGTATGTGTGTTTTTCCACATTTGTCAGTTAGCTTTTACCATCCGCTCTCAGTGAGTCCCATTACACAGTAGATTGGATCCTTCACCTTTGGAGTCCTTTTTTGTTGCTATTTCTAACCCTTGTTGTGTGTTTTCTTTTCCAGGGGAATATTTTTTGTGACCAAAGGCACATTCGGCCAGCTGACCTGTGAATGGCAATATTTGTTTGAGGAGTTCACCAAGGATCCAATGATTGTAGAGAACCGCCGACTGCGCATTGAGGCCAAAGTACATAAACTTTAACACTTAAATTCCAAATCAAAGGATTAATTTTCCTCTTGGGAGATGAATGCTTTTAAAAAAATTATTACAGATACAGATTACCATAACTTATCATACCTTGCTCTAAATACCTTATCTTTGCTTGCTGTAGGAGAGAGTAAAATCTGTCTTCCATGCAAAGGAGTTTGGAAAGATCATAAACTTCAAAACTCCTGAGATCGCCAAGGTAAGTTTATGATTTGTGTCATGAGATGCTGCTTTTCAACTCATGTTTTCTTGTGTCATTCTGGCCAAAGTTGCTGTATGTATCAACCTGCACATGCAGTAAAAAATACTAATCGTGTTTTAACTCTGACTCTCATTTATTTTCAGTGGGTTCTTGCCAAACTGGAGGATGCAAGAGAGAGTTTACCCAAATACTAAATCATCAAAAAGTGCGAGAAATGAAAAATATTAAAAGAAAGAAAGAAAGAAAGAAAACACACACACAACCTCTCTGTGTGTGTCAGTGCCTTTGTTCTCTACTGCATGCTACTTTTGTTTACCTCCATGTGTCAGTAGTGTTAAGAACACACAAATGTCGCTGTATGTTTACTGTCAGTGTTGAGGGAGAAAGACTGAGTGAACGTGCTGCAAAAGTGCTACAAATGGACAGCTAACTTACATTTATTTACCGCAGAAGCTCATAATGCAGTGAACCAAACTTTGTTTCACTGTCTTTGCTCTGATCATATTCATCCTTTGCACACATACTGTGTAACAATTTCTTTTATGAAAAGTCAGGAAATGTGGAGTTCTCAAGCACATTTAATATGTTATCTTTTTGTGTCTGAAGTACTGCCAAAATTGGAGGATTTCTTTTTTTAATTGCCTTATGTTTTTCATACTCATTCAAACACATGAAGTCACTGGTTCATTTCGCTGAATTACTCATATTTCAAGTTGTTTTTGACTAAAGAAGCTACAGTGTTAGAGGGCAGCAGCTAAAAAGGGATATGGAAGAAAAAAGCTTGAATAACACTGAGGCCAAATCAACTGTTGTAGCACATTTATCGCACACTGTTTATTTCACTGGATTATATAGAAGGCAAACTAATTATCACACATGTAATTCTAAACGTACTGTCTTTCACACAGTTGTCTTTTTATTTTTCCTCTTTTTTTATACATTTCTGCATTTGAAGACTGTTCAGTGTGATTTAGAGACGCATGCTATTTTTATACTGTACTTACACCAACCAGTTTGCTGTATATTGATCTAATATACTTAACAATCTGTATATAATCATCCTCACACAATATTAAGGCGTTGCAGATTGTAATTTAGTGATTTTTATGTTTTTATACCACACATATGCAATGCTATGTTGATGAATTATGCAGAGAAAATAGTATTTAAAAGAAATGAATGCTAATTATTATAAGCTGCTGTTTACTCTGATGTCTATTTAAAAGGTTTGCTTATGGTTTGGGGTGCATCGTGGTTTGATATAACTAAATATTTGTTGCCATTAACGTTTGTCATTTTTGTTTCTGAGGAGCAAAATGCTCACTGCAGTGGCTTAATGTTTTATTTCCCCAATGTTTTCAAAAATTAAATTGTCTTTCAAATGTCAGTGTCCTCCCCCTTTATTTCATATGCTCAGAAAATCACAAGCAAATTACACTCTTCATTAGATAAGTATAAATGTTTATTTAAATGTAACATAAATACAATTTCCATTTTCTCTGAGAAACAGTGGAGTCGCATTTTTTAGAGTACATCTTGGATTATTTACATCTCAAACAAACTCAGTGACTGCAGACTCTCCTGAGTAAATAAGGCACTTGCAGGAAAAGGCATACTAGTGCCTCAAAAATACAAAAGTGGAAAATATATTCTAGTCAGCGTTACGAACAAAATTCAAAAGTAAAGAAAAAATAGCAATTGCATGAGCAGAAGTTGTGCATTAATCTAAGCATCATATTTCTGAAAACGAATAAGTAATAAAAAGCCCACACAATAGTTCAGTGATATTAACTAACATCAATTTCCATTTTGCAAGAATTCTTTTCTTTAGGTACTGCTCTATGAAGGCTGAAATAGAAACTACAACGCACAGAAAACACAAAAAATACAACATTGGGCAGCAGCCTAAACAAACTATTAGAGTTCATCTCATATGTTCACATTCTCTTTGGCTGGGCTTTAACAGATCAAAAAGATAAAAACTAATGCAAAAATCTTCTCAGGGTTTGTAAACAGTGAGGAAACATGTAAAATCTAGTTGTTCTCTGTTAAGATAGGCAAGAAAAAGCACAGATAAGTTTAGTTTAATGTAATTGTCACATGTTGGCTCTCCTTGTGTCTTTCCTTCTACCTTCTTATATCCATTTGTCTCCTCTCTGTCCCTCCGTCTGTCCTCCTGCACCTCTTTACACCAAATTGAACTCCTTCAGGTTGTGTCTGAGGATGGTGTCTTTGACGGCCACAAAGACAAAGCGGATGTTTTCCGTGTCCGTGGCACAGGTGAAGTGAGGGTACAGTGTCTTGTCCTTGTCGGGATTTTGGTCTTGGTACATTTTCAGGATGAATTCTTGAGCTGCTATGGGATCCTCCCTGGGTCCTGCAGTTCAGGTTTGATATTATTTCAGTAACTTTTCAGTAAAAGTTTATTTACCATTTTAAATATTTGTTTAATGGAGATACTAAATATGACAAATTTTAAGTCAATGCTGGTCTGGAGACCGTGTCTAAGTGCACAAAATATTTGTTAAGAAAACTTTATTGCAGTAGATACACCTAAAACTAATGCAGTGAAATACATGAGATGATGAGAGAGATGTTTATCAATATAGATCATGATATTAGATCATTTTCATGGACGTAGCTTTGAATTGTATTGCAAACAGAGATGTTGCTGTTATTAAGCCCCCACCATCAATGATAAAAAAAGGGGAAGCACAAAAAAAAAAACTAGATAGAAATATCATTTATTATCATCAATATTAGACCTGAAATGTACTTAAATCTGACACTTCAAACCCAAAAATCTGACAGTTCTTGCATAATTTTTTCTTTCTTCTGTCCTTTCAGACATAAATGTATAAGAAATGTCAGTGTGCACATGATTCTAATCAGATTAAAACAGATACAACTGAAAATTTGCAAAGATGTGACAAAGGCACACACAAACAACCCACCTTTGACTTTAGGATTCAAACAAACTGACCTGTGAATTCAGGGAAGTAGGTGGCTAAATGAGAGTACGTAATCTTCTCCTTGAGGATATCGGTCTTGTTGAGGAAGAGTATGACAGAGGAGCGCTGGAACCAGGGGTATGTTATGATGGTTTTGAACAGGGCCTTGCTCTCCTCCATACGGTTCTGGAAGAAATGTGCAGAAGCCATAAAGGCAACAACAAAGACTGAATATTTTAACGAATTAAAAAGTCTGAGACACGATCTGCTGCCCAGCTGAATTCTCACCTCATTGTCGCACTCAGCCAGGACCTGGTCGTACTCGCTGAGCGCCACCAAGAAGATGATGGAGGTGACGTTCTCGAAGCAGTGGATCCACTTCCTCCTCTCTGATCTCTGACCTCCCACATCCACCATCCTGCCAAAACACAACAACAACAGAAAAGCTCTGTTATTAAAAGTCACCTCTGCCTCTTACTGTGTGGTCAGATCCCAAGCAGCAAACTTGATCTGTTACCCATCATATTGGTGTGTCTCACCTGAAGATGACATTCTCCATGTCAAAGGGGTATTCAATAATACCCGTGGTCGGTACTCGGACTCTGAGGATATCTTGCAGGTCAGGCACATAACAGGGTTGTGCAATGCGATCTAAGTCGGAAAGATAGCTGAAAAAAGGAGCAGACAGAAAGCACAAGTAACAGAAATATTAAAGAAAATAAAAGGATTATGGAAATTTGTGGTTAACACGGGTGGGAACCACACTGAATCTGTCAGAGGTTTAGAACTAATGTAAAAAAAAAAGAAAAGAAACTATTTTGTCTTGATAATAATGTAAAGTGTTGTGATTTAATTGTGGAGGGATTTACCTGCAGTTTTCTAAAACTTCCACTACACTTTGTTGTCTAAGCTGAGTCATTTTTGTGGTCACTACTTGACAGAGCTGAACAGAGTAGAATGTTTGGGTGCATATTTTGTGTTGTAAGTCTAATGCTCACTATTTGGTGGAGTCGGACAGCTGGTACTCCCTGCGTCGGTCGTAGCACTCCTGTATTCCATCATCATTCCAAAGACTCTTGACTGCCACCACAAAGCTTTGATCCAAGTCCTCCACCTTGTCCACTTCCACCTCCAGCACTGAGTTTGCATATTTCTACGGACACACAGACAGACATGAAAACAATTGGACTATTGTTCATTCACACCCCCAACTCCTCTTACTTTGTAAAACCAGAGGGGAGAAAAAGATTTAAAATGTTTAGATACATGGAAATGTAAAGCACACATGATTTTTGGATGTACTGTGTTTGCAGAGCAGCAAATTCCCTCTGCACTCTGAGCTGAAGCTGATATCTTGTATTGTGATGATTTCCTTTAAAACTCTTTAACTTTGCAGAACGATGATTCAGACACATAGATGGGTTTGTGTTAACAAAGGATATCTACACATGTAGGGTAAGAAAAGTTCAAAATGTGTAAAACAAAGACAAAAAAAAGGCAAAAATGAATTTATTTCAGGGGTCAAAAATAAGTTCTCACTGACAGCAAAAGGAGCAAACCCAGTTTGTATGTACCTGGTTCTTAGGATCAGAGAAAGATATATTAAGTGTCTCCATGGCTCGTATCATCGCCTGCATGGACGTGTAGACGTTCTGGTAGACCAGTTTGGCATAGCTCCTCTTGTCTTCATCTGTGTATCCTCCTCCATGTATGATCCTCATTTGCTTGATAAAAGTACTCTTTCCACTTTCTCCGGTACCTGTTATTAAATTAAGGTTAAATCAATAATATCAAAAAATACATAATATTTATACAAACACTGTTCGAGGGAAACTTCGGCTGGATGTAAGGGGATTTGTCTGTTGTTTGTTGTCTATTGTTTGTTGTCTGTTGTTTGTAAGCAATTGTGTTTAATCCCTTGCCTATAGGTCAGCAGTGTTGATCGGTGTAGAATTGTAGCTATGAAAAAGGAACGTGCGACCACTGCTTTACATGCATACATATGTTTGAGCTGACATTTGACTAGCAGGTGTATTAAAACACTTTGTTTCCGTGCAGCTTGTTCATAAAATTGAAATAAATACAACAGTATAGTCAGTTTATTAGGTAAAATGACAGAAACATCTTATATTTGAATGCAGTAGACTGAACAGACATATCTGATAAACTAGCTACCAAGTGCTTTACCAAAAAATGGACATGTTGATTAATGTGTGTGTTTAGAAGTTTCATTGAGCCCTTCAGTGTTAGCAGTGCATATTTGGACACATATTAGCTTTTCAATAATGGTGAAACACACACACACTAAAGCCCACTAACTTCTGTTTCATTACAATAAATTCTTAATTCACTAACTCAATTATTCCTTACTTCCTTCATTTGACACACACACACAACCACATCATAACAAAACCCACGTCCCGCTACTTCCACAGTGGCCAGAAAGAAATTGCGTTTCAGTCCCTGTCAGATTCATACACATACAAACACACATCTCTCTGCACATCCCTGATGACCTCTGTCATCAGACAAGAAGCTAAACTAAAATGAAGAAGATGTTTCACTCATGGATTGATGAGTGGAGTGAACAGGGAGAAAGATGGAGGGCAAGGTTAGGGGCCGGAGAGTTTGTTTCGGCGTTCTTTTTTTAGTAAAACAGATTTTGTGTGAGAGAGAAAGAGAGTGAGAAAGGTGTGGACAAAGAGGAATGAAGAGCTATTATTTTCATTGTTCCACTATATGTGTGTGTGTGTGTGTGTGTGTGTTCGTACGTGCGTGAATG
>JAQLOL010000022.1:4176921-4200078 GCA_029783665.1 Naso thynnoides | reverse complement strand
GAGAGAGAGAGAGAGAGAGAGAGAGAGAGATTGCACCATGCATGTGGGATTGTGTGTGTGTGTGTGTGTGTGTGTGTGTGTGTGTGTGTGTGTGAGAGAGAGAGAGAGAGAGAGTGTGTGTGTGTGGCTATCCACCCGTGTCTCTGTCCTTTCACAAAGTGTGTTAGAGCTGAGTGTGAGAGGTACCAGAACTCTTCTGCTGTTTGTGGTGTTTTGCATGGCATCATGAATACTGGAGTTTTTACATCTTAGCACACAAAGCTTAGACAAATTGTCTGCATTTGAATGCATCTTGTTTACAAGTCAAGTTTCTTGGAGATGAGACGGATTCAGGCAAGACGGGCAGGTGAACTCTGAGATGGAGGCAAATCTGCTTGTTAAATAACACAGATGACTCACTCTTTTATCACTGTATGCATCATTGTTTGCAAGTCTCTGGTCAAACTGAAGTAAAATTATCAAATTTATGATAAAATATTGATGAATCACCTTTTCTTATGCAGTGGGTAGTCATATAAACTTCAGCTGTTTGTTAGGCTGGGACATGTTACAACTTTTTTCCTTGACAAACTAATAAAAATGACACACTGTCATGTTCTGTCAATAAATAAAAAATGGACCTATCATTTGATCTTGACAAGTTACTATACACAAATATATAATTGCTCTCATTTGTGTCTCAGTGCCCATCTGCACGTATTTGTGTGTGTAAATATGTTATGTGTTGCGTTGCTAAGCTGGAGCTGTGATACTGAGTGCAGTATACCAGCACTTAGCACTTACTTCCTGCCTCTGTAGCACCTCTGATGGAGTCACTTATTCCTGGTTTGTATTTGGAAACATCACATAGCCACTTTTTGTATAACTGTATGTTTGTCTTTGTCAGCTTGTGTGCAGTTCATGTCGTTTTCGATTTTACTTGTACTATTGCATATTATGTGGTTCCATGTATTTTTGTATAATGTGTAACATCTACCTGCCAAGGGACTACAGATGGAAATTACCTATGGCTATAATCTGGCATATCTACATGTATATGTTCTTTAATGTGCACTGTCCCTATCTTAAAGAAAGAAAGAAAGAAAGGATTACTCTCAACTGAAGGCTAGCCAGCTCATGGCCTAGAGTCTCTCCTTGTCTTTGTTAAAATTTATCTGTGTCCTAATGCTATATCTCTTTGTGTTATATCCGGAGAGGAGCATGTATGTGGATAACACATCAGCTGAGCCAGGTCATCGTTTTACCTTATTATTAATGTTAACAGCAGCTTTCTCGGCAGATGAGCTCAGTCAGCTTCCCACAAGATCTGTGGTTCTCTGTCCAGTCTGTCAGCCCTCTGTTCATCACTGACATTCGGCTTTAGAAGGGTAAGTATTTATAAATCGTGTTGGTATCAGTCTCGTCTTCAATTGACCCTTCGCAAAGACATTCCCCCCCTTAGTTACTGTTACTATGTCTGTCAAGCTTTCAGAGCTAGCATGAAGCTCACACAGTATCTAACTACACTTCCTGGAGAAAAAACTGTCTAATTTTTGGAAAGACAAAAAAAGCGATTTTGGACAGAAGCAGACAGAAGGTCTGCAATAAGCCTTTGAATAATAAATACATGATGTCAGTGCGTTAAAACAGGTTAAAGTAATGAATATAAAGATACATGCTAACGCCTACAGATCATAGCGCAGCGGCTTTAACTTGTGTTTCACTTCATTTTATAAAACAAACAAGGACTCTCATAATTATCAAGGACATGTTCAGGAAAAGGTGAGAACACGTCTCTTCGTGTATTAACGAAAAAAGGGAAGTTGGGTTTTTTGGTGGGGTTCAAGTTCAGGTCACCAGCATTGCAGATTGTTGAGAGCTGCTATTTCCAGACTCCAGCCATAGACTTTAGCTTAGCTAACCAGGCTGCCAGCACTCTTAATAGCTAGAAGTAACTCAATTTAACCAGCCAATATGAACTTATAACAACACAACGAGGCCTTGATGTTTATTGAAGGGTTACCAGAGGAGACGTAACATTTGCTTTGCTTGTTAAACTGTGAGGGGTTCAACAGGGAATGAGGATGCCCGAACAGTTTTGCCAACATCATAACGTTACACTTTTTAGTGTTTGATTTTGGAAAGGTAAAGAATGTAAATCTTCAAACCTCGCCAAATAAAGAGCATCACTTTTAAAAGTGGCCAAGACGCAACGTTTTACCACGGTGAGCTCGAAATCCACAGAACCAGCCTGAAATGCCGAAAAACTCTGAAAAGATTGCATGAGTTTCAGTGGAGCACAGCCGAGTAGTTGTCAGACCCAAGTCAGAGCTGGCAGATGCTATGCTCTCGTTGGTCAAGGGCGCCGCTTAAAAAGGGTCAATTATGATGCCTGTTGCGGTTTCACTCCTCTGTAACGCAAACCCAGAAGTCCTTGCTTCTTCCTTGCCAAAATGAGTGAGCCACAAAACAACAATGCCCCCTTGTGAATGCACCCATGTCTTAGCCTGACATGCAAATGCCAACAAGACACTTACCATACTAATGTGCCTTATTGTAGTGTTTTATAGTTTCCTGGTAAGTGATGAACACTGACCACAGATGCCTTCACACAAACCCACACGGGACATTCACACATATACATATTTCACTGCAAACACAATCACACACCCACACACTCGTCACTGGCAAAGCGTGGTGATGTGCTCTGGTGCTGCTGTGTGAATTACAGTGAAGTAATGTTAATGTTGAGGCTCTGCCCTGAAAAATTCTCCTGGTTTAGAGGAATTTCTGCAACAAAACCAATTATCACAATAAGACAAACTAGTTAAAAGGACACACATAAGTTGTCACAAAACTACAAAAAAATGTTTGTTTTTTTCATAATGGCAGCCATCACACATTCAATAACCCCTACAGGCAAGTTACAGTATCTACACACATTTTTTTCAGCGTGTTTGTTTGAAAATCTCAGTCCAGTTTGTTCTTGCTTCCCAGGTTTTGTTCTCCTGTGTTTCTAATAAAGAAAGAATGAGTGTTGTCTGTTCTTGGTGTGTTTTGTGCATACATGAGTTGGTAATATTAAGTACTAATACTACATCTATGCAAATGTACATGCCCACATGGTTGATGGTCCATAAAAATCCATGAAAATTTGATTGATTCCTGCTTTCTTTCCATGTTGTATATGCTTTAACTGTTCATTTTTTTAACCAGTATTTTTCCCATGATATTGGGTAATTGCTGTGAACCTTAAGCTGAAATAAATGGTGAGTTGTATGCTGTACTGCACAGAGCAGAGCGGACTTGTGCGTCGTCCTACAGTCTTTCAAGTTTGGTGTTGATCTTTCACTCCATTTTACTCCCATTCGTCCTCTCCGGGAAGCTGACTGTGACCATCCTAATGAAATCCAACGAGAGCTCTGGGTCACTCTGATCATGTGATCACATGTAATTGCTCAACTGTTTCCCACATAATGAATTAAAGTCAATTATGTCATTTAATTTCTTATGATGCTTTAATTTTCCAGAAAATTCTATGAAGTGTAAGAAATGCAAGTAGAAGCAGTGAGCTGTGATTACTGAATCATCTTTTTCCGGTGAACTCGTTAAACCTGTTTCTGTTTGGCCCACTGACTCACTCCACATAGATTCCTCATAACTGCTCACATCGTGATAGTAGCATATTTGACAGCAGTGAAGTAAGGAAGCCTGCATGATGAATGTTGACACTTTGTTTGGATCCTGTTCACAATGATGGGAAGGAATGAGCCGAGAAGAAAATTTTCAAAACAAATGGTAGAGCATTTACACTGAATTTGGTTTCACCATTGTGGGCAGCAACCTGACACTTTAAGAGAAAGCCCTTTCTAGGAGAGCAGAAGAGGCAAACCTGCAGCTCTCTGTGCGCTAGGCCGGATTTGCATGACATTTGCATGAGGTGCGCCCGCAGTGCTAGTTATGGCTTTCAAACACACCACAGACTCGAACTCCAGTTTCTAACATGCTGCCGCACTGCTGCAGTAAAATGAGTTTCGCCTTGTGCACCCATAGAGTCATGGATGCTCTTTTGATGCCACACGGCAGACACCTTGTTTTCACTTAAAGCCACACAAATTAACACAAGGCACAGTATCACAGGATTGAAAGAAAAAAAAACTCAGTCTGCTGAAGAGTCCTTGAGCAAGTCGGTGAGCTCATACCAGGAAGTATTCACTGCTCTTTCACTGTGACAGTGAAGAACTAAAGCTTCATTTAGCAGGAGACGCTTCACATCATTAACATCTCCACAAAAGTCCTGATGTCACAATGTTTTAACAACACATTCATGAAGCAGCACAAATTCCCTCACAAAAACGACTGTAAGCAAGCACCGGTGGACTCAGCATTTATGATGGGCAGGGGCAAAAAAAAGTAAAAGGTGCACTTCTTGTATGTGGGAGGCACCAGCGAGCAAAAGGTCTTCGGGCACATTACCACTTTTGTCCACTGAAAGGGCACATCAGAGGGTACTTTATCACATTTTGTCCAAGCAAAGGGCACCCTAGAAGAAGAATCATGTTTTATCTACCATAGTGGCATCCAAGGGGCACTTTTATGGCGTTTTCCCTAACATTAGGGCACCAGGGGGGACAATTGCGCCCCTCTGAGTCTGCCAGTGCCTGTAAGGTTCACTGACACTGTACATCAGTTGTAGTAAGTGGCACCTGGATCACATTAATTTCCCCATCACTTGTTTTTTCTTTACTCACTGACTTAAAGTAAGATGAGACCGGAGTTCACCCCAGCGGAGGGGAAAAAAGACGCGCATATCTCTCCACTCAGCTCTCTGAGGGAGAAATTTACAGAATGAATGGCTGTGCTGTTAACAGCCAGTTTCAGTCTCCATACACATTTTACTGGCAATGAGCTCAAATACAACATCACATTAACCAGTCTCTCTCTTAATGTGGCCATCCTTTGGACAAATTAATCAATGCTAAAACCTCTGCACGGTGCGTAAAATGAACGTCGCGCGCAGCAGCTCACACCCTGAATGTTCCGGCTGTGCCAACGCGCGCAGCGGCACAAAGAGCCAGTGAGCAGAAGGAAGAATGAGGGGAGAGAGAATGTAGAGAAAGGTTAAGACAGGAAACGCAAAACACTGACTTGGATGCTTCATGCACAGTCACACATCAAACCGACCAAACTCCTTATAACGCGTCTGTTCATCCCTGCTACATAAAATGTAGGACCACTGTAATTCAAATCCAGTTCAGCTGACAGACTGCGGCGTGCTTGTTCACTTGCCATGACACCTGCATGTCCAGGTGTGGTCAGGAAGCGGCAAAGTCACGGGAATTAAAATGTCCCTGATTGACTAACTGACCTCTTTTTATTGGCACCAGAGACACAACCACAACCCCCCAAAAAGCGCAAAATGACAAAAAGCGCAAAATGACAAGAACGATCGTTTCATCAGGGGAACATTTTTAAGAGCTTTAAAAGTTTATTTTTACGTCATTTTGGCCTGAAGGAAAATTAAAGACGAGAATACGAGTGCGCGCCAAGAGTTTCATCCAATTGAGACCACAGTCTAGACCTCAGAGTGTCACTTTGGTTATATATGTATATCATGAGGTAAAGGCCACTGAGAATCTGGGAATTAAGCCACCTTGTATAAGCTCGGTTACCCTGCAGGCTCAGTGATGCTCACCTAACAGTAGCAGCTTCAGCTCCCTGCGGGAGTCCTTCTTGTCCCTCCGCAGCTGCTTCTCGATCTCCTCGTTGATCCTCTGGTTCTCTCTGTCTTCCGCTGATATGCAGCATCCAGCCATCGTTCAAACTGGATGCTCGCCCGCCAATGAAACCTCTGCTTACAGCGCTGAAGCCCTGTGGAGATGTCAGCCGCTTCTCCTCCTCGTTTCCCCTCTCTAACGTCACAAACTCAGAGGGGAAAAGACGCAGAGCATCTTTAAAAGTGAGGCCAAGCCCTCTTCCTCTTATTGTTAAGCCGATATGGAAAAGCTTAATTAACGGAGAAAAATAAGGAAGTTTTGTTAGTTTAAATATTCCACGTTTGGAATGGAGATTCGAGATATTTTAGGACTGAAAACTCTGTTCCCCTTTGATAAGGTGCTGCGGTTGGTGTGAAGTAGGAGGACACTTGTTGAACTTTATCCAGCAGACTCGAGAGGGCGTGGCAGTGGCTACAAATAGAAACGGATAAAATGGGAAGTCGACGTCCACGGCAGGGATGCAGAGATGCCGAGACATGAGACATGAGACATAGAGAGCAAAAAAGTAAGAATAGTTGAGTATAGGTGCTATGTAGGCTTCAATTTGATAATGTGCCAGCGTCAGGTAATTTCTTTGTAGCAGTTTTTATACATCAGACGTGTGTTAGAATGGATTCAGGACGTTAAACGGGCTCCAAAGTTTCGCTGCACCCTATAGGGAGAGGGAACGAGGGATCCTGCCTCAGTGCGGCCCGTCACACTGTCATGTCTCCAAATGGCCACTAGGGGTCAGGAAGGCCAACTGTGAGAAACTGAGTGAGAATTTGAATGATATCCCGGGTTCATGACAGAACTTTCCATCCTCAACACTCCTAGTCCTGCATGATGACAATGGTTTTTGAGACTGAAGCAAGGCATTCACAGTTTGGTTTGTTTCAATATGATAATGCAAATGAGATATTGGCAAAAGTTAAAACAGATGGGTCAATAAGTAAACTTAGGCTAAGTTTCACAGATCACTGGTCAGATAGTGGGAAATCTTCAAAAGAGAGGAAACAAATTAAAAGGAGAGATGAAATTATGTTTTCGTTTTTTCAAAGTATTTAATGAGATATGCAATGCACTGACCCTGTATGAATAGTATGTTGATTTTGCTTTAAAAAGTCAGAAAGAAAGCTCTTTTCATTTAATTCATGAGTGGGCAAATGCTCAGTACCTATTGGCTGTTGACTCAGTAACCAGCAGTACCTATCTAAAAAAAAAACATCAACACATGTATGTACATAAAATGGTGATAAGATTAGCATTTATTCTATGTAATGTTGTGCTTTTAGTTAAACGAAAACTTTAAAAAATCAATTACTGAGAATTTGAAAAACAGTAATTGTGAATGTTTTTCTGCCATGATTTTAAAAAGTGTTTTTCATTCATACATTTTAAAAATATATATAAATTAAGATAGTTAAGTACACAGCTAACATTAACAAAAAATAACCACAGGCAGTCTTTGGTTTTTTGTGCAATTTACTCTCTGTTTATCCACACGTTTGTCCTCTTTTTGATCGATACATGGATTGTTGAGAAGTCATGACTATTCCGTATCATGATTGCTTTGCAACAAAAACATTTACAAAAACAGAAAGACTGAACATGTTTTAATCAGTGGGAACAGCTAAATAGAAGGATTCCACTTTTTGAATATGTTTTAATAGACGACCTGACTCATGATAATTTGTATGTAAACATCAAGCCCTCAAGGATATTTTTTTAAAAAGCTGTAAATTTATGAAATATGACTCATTTTGTGAGAGTTTCCACTGGATAGGCTGGATAGACATTGGTGATTACGGTGCAGGAGTTTTAAACCAGAAAGTAAACAAAGCTAGCTTCATGTCAGCAACATACTGGACCCCTTTCAATTCTGTCTCTCTTTTTTCTTTGAGTGTTTGCATGTAATATCTAACCTGTCAAAGATAACAGGGGGAAAACCAGCTAAAATTACCTCTAAGAGGCAACTTTACCCAACCTACCTGGCAATGTGCTTAGGGCAAATTCTACTGAACTTAATAGAGTAATAAGAATCACATCTGCGCTCACTTTGACAAAGGTTTTTAAGCTCGACAGATTTTTGTAAAACAGAGTGGAGCTTAAATTCATGTGGCAATGAGGTCTGGAAAAACACTGTACTCATGCTTAGTTAATAACACAGAACTGAACTATGATGGGGAGTAATGATAAAGACTTTAAGGCATTGATACCCATACTGTAGAAATGATAACTGCTTCACTACAATGACAGACAAAAATAATCAGGTTGACGTACTGAAAAAAACAAAAACACATGTTGCTTCATTCAGAAACATGTTGAAGAAGTGCCAGTTTGTGGTACAAGAAAGATTTCACATAATTACGGAGATAAAAGCACTATTTCAAAATTAGCCATTAAACTTCTTGTCTTCAAAGAAACCTCAGAGCAGGCCGAGACTTGTGTCTGATACTTGAGCATTACAGCAGTTTATCGGAAGTTTTATTTTCCTCAAACTCGACCCTGCAGTTCAACCTACAAGTCCCTAATAACACGGAACTGCTCTTCAACATACTGCGCGACATTTGAAAAGCAGCAATGGTTACTGAATCATGTGTCAGCAAGTGAACACAAGCTGGAGTGTGTGTGTGTGTGTGTGTGTGTGTGTCTTAAAGGGAAAATCCAATCTAACCCACATGCGCTCTCTCAGAGTGATGATGTACACAAGAATAAGTCACTCACAAAGCTTGGAAACAGCCTCCTTATGGCTCATGTTTATCTGAAAAATCCAATTATAATTTGCATCTTTGCCCTGCAAAATTATTTTATCATCTACCTTTATCAGTGTAAAAAAGCTGACCCCCAACATTATGTAAGTTTAGACTCAAAAAACTCCTGCTTCTCTAAATCACTAAAGCCTTTTGATTAATTTTTGGAGGCTCACAAACATGTATGGACGTCTTTGCTTTGTTACAGTCAAAGTCTGTGGATTGTTTCAACACAGATTTTCCCTTTAAGCAACAGGGACAGTGTCAGTAGCCACTTTACAACAGCAGGGACACAAGTTACTGATTACTGAAACTCTACAACTAGTGATCAATACTGATAAGATGAAACTATAGTCCAGCTTCAAAACCTCTCCTCTGGCAACAAGCAGAATCACATTAATACGATTATAACATTCCGTAAAATGTGTGTTTTTCCTGTTAGGCCCTGCTGTTGCTAAGTGGATATCGTAGGTTCTTCATTTACTTCAAGTACACTGTGTACTGGACTGGAAATGAACTTGTTGAAGTGGTTGCTGCCTGCCAAAATCAGCCATCCTTGTAAGCAATTCCACCAGCCAGCTGAAATATCTGAAAACAACAGGACCTCCAAGTGAGGACTGGTTACCTGCCAAACCCAGCGGTGGATGCCAAACCATAGCCAAATGTCGAAAAAACAACTCTGCAGGTGTCTGGTGGTGATTTGGAGTGCAAATTGTGACACCTTGCAAGCACTTCAGGCAGTTCAATGCATTATAATGCACCATGGCATGAGTTTTAAGACATAGAAATGATGTGATGACATTAAGAAATTAAAAGAAAGTGTGTTCTGATTAAAGTTTACTTATGATGTGTTGATGTCCTGCAATGATGTCATTTTAGCTACATGAGCTACCCTTGAAAGCTACCCCCAGGTTTTCTTATAGCACAGAGTAACAACAACAACAGAACCAAACAACCCTCCAGCTGTACAAAGGGACATTACGGGCTGCTCTTGCATCACGTCATAAAAACACAGGTGCCTCACAGGGGAGTTCCGAGGCACCACTTATTCGATAAGGCAGTATGTACATGTGAACTGCTGCAGATTTCCCCCTAGGGCGTCGATTTATAATGAAAGTCTAAAGTAACACTAAATATTCTGATGAAATGGTGGCAATTGCGACAGAAATTTAGTTTAAAAAAAAAAAAGAGAAAGCACCTGTGAATGTACCATCCAAATCAGGCCAAATGGTTGCATTATTTTGTGCACGTCTGTGAACACTGAGTTTCTATCAGGGTGGAGGTTCGTGTGAAGAGGGATGGCTTTCACATCTGTTACCACAAACAGTCAGATAATTACATCTTCTCCTTAACAAGACTTTTAAACAAAATCTGATGCAAAGCAACACTTTGCCAGCCTGCTATCCACTTTGCTGTGGCACTACTGAGAATAAACAAAACGTCTAGCCTATAAATGTGTTTGGTGGTGATGAGTTGAGGGTCTCAGAGTGTGGGCTAAGAAATCTCAAGTGTTATCATTGAGAAGCTGTGATAATCAAATTAAATATAAAATAATAGAAAACAGTGAGTGATGTAATTACAACAACGTGACAGGTGCTCTGTTCCTGAAGCCAGTTAAGACCTAAGCTATTACAATTAGCCCTGTAGATTGGATTCAGTCTGCAGTTTTTCATATAAAAGTCAATTTAGCAGACAGCTACTGTAAGTACTGGCATACCAATCGATCTGCTGTTTGATAATAATATTCCTCTTTATGCAGTTCTGAAGCTGAACAATGTTTCTTTGCTGAGAAATAAAATTGGAAAAACACAAAATTTACATTCTCCTCTTTTAAAAAAAGGAAACAAAAACAAACATGTAAATAACATTTTTTCTTCCAAAAAAGAATTAGCCATTAGACATACAATACAATTACATAGATACATATTTCCAATACCGCACATTCAATCTGCCAAAAAGTAATGATTACAAAGCCAACAAAGATGCTGCCATATATATATAGAGAGACGTATGTACAATGATTATAGCATTCATAATTGCACTATGCCTCCTTAAATGTGAATTACAGGCTTATGTTCTTGGGAATCATTACAAAAAATACTTAAAAGTAATTCAGGAATGAGGAATTGCAAATCAGAGGTGCCAATTAGAAACAAGAAGGGCTTAACTTTGGTACAAACTGAACATGAACACTCTGC
Source organism: Naso thynnoides (assembly GCA_029783665.1). Taxonomy (NCBI): domain Eukaryota; kingdom Metazoa; phylum Chordata; class Actinopteri; order Acanthuriformes; family Acanthuridae; genus Naso; species Naso thynnoides. The sequence continues at coordinate 4,189,392 of JAQLOL010000022.1, read as the reverse complement.
CCTTATGCAGGAATTAGCTAAATATCTTCTCCACTGCAACTGAGCTACAACAGTCAAGACAGCCAGGCTGTGATTTGACAGTTATAGACACAGCTAGAATGTGACTGGGTGGTCTCCAGGCGACAGGGGGAGGGGTCTGAAGTCATGCGCAAGGCTTTGATTGGATGGTTCCGACAGTTCAGCGCATTGGGTGGTATCCTCCTCTCTGAAAGTCTGCTAACTAACTGTAGCCTAAGTCCAGCAAAGCATGTGAATACTTTGATGCTTCGATGTCGACCAGTAAGTCAGTCACTTAAGTCGATCAGTCCGTTTCTGTGTTCATTAGCCCTGATTTTCCTGTCTGCAACACTCTTCCTTTAAGAAGTAAACAGCGCAAAGTGGAGTCTGGTGCTTGACTTGTTTTGGCATTGGCAATAAATACACATATTACCATCATAAAAAGCATTAATGTGGCACAGTTGAACATAATCATTTAACAACACTGTTTCTTAAATTATTACTTCCTCAACTCCCCTCGGTCCATGTCGATCAACCAGCACCATCACGGTCAGAATGACAGAGGTCCCCGTGTGCCTCCTCACATGGTCGCCTCACAGCCCAGAGAGCACGTTTAAAGCCTATTTCTGTCAAACGTCTGAACCGCAAGCCTTATGTCGATGCTGCAGAACTGACACTGGACTGTCACATAACACATGACTCAGGTTGTTTTCCCCCCAAAAAACGAGGAATGTACTTCCTGTTACGCATACTTTACTCATTGGACGGTACCAAAGTCAATGTAATAACAATAATGGTTTGATTGAAGTCCATCAATACCAAATCAGTATGAAATAATTTAAAAATCACAGTTTATGCCTATTAATAAAGAGACTAGCTGATCGGTCATTTGAAGAGAAAAGGCAAAGCTGTCAATTAGAGGTTTGTTACAGCGGGATGAAGCATCAGAATGAACAAACAGATAAGGAGGGAGAGTAAAAAAAAAAAAAAAGGAATGAAAACATTTTTCTCTTCTTCGTGTTTATAAAAGGCAGGAGGGAAGGAGTACATTGTATTCGTTTCAGCTCTGATACATCAGACTGACGGACAAAAGCAGCCCCAAGCCTCAAGTGCACAAAGTAGTTCCTTTCTTTCTGTTAAAAAAAAAAAAAATTCACATGAATGCGCAAAGCCTAGAAATGAGGATCATTGCTGTACATACTCGACAGCAAATCCCCCCCCCCAACGCTTCAGGACATCTCGTCCCCCTCACTATATTTCATTAACTCCTTAAATAGCAAGATAACATTTACTCTGCTAACCCCTTGGGGACCAAGAGATCAACAAATGGCAAATAAATTAGTATTATGCAACCATTAGAATTTTTTTCTCTGATTTTCTTTTCGTGTGTGTGTTTATGATGAATCTTTTCACAGATTGTGTCAGTCAGTGTGGGTGGAGCGCCTCCTGTCGGGCCGCCCTGCTCCACTCTACACCAGGTTGTACTCCTTTAGGTTGAGCTGCAGGATGGTGTCTTTGACGGCGGCAAAGACGAAGCGGATGTTCTCTGTATCGGTGGCACAGGTGAAGTGAGAGTAGATGATCTTATCACTGTCTGGATTCAGGTCCACAAACATCTTGAGGATGAACTCTCGTCCTGCTTGGGCGTCCCTCTGTGGACCTGGAGACAGAGAGACGATGCTTTATAATCACACTTGATGAGATTGTCAAATGAGCGGTTTCTTTTTTTAATTATAAACTACATGTTCATTGTATAATGACAGTAAAGACGCTGTTCTTTTCTTTATGTTCTTACTACTACTTCATTTCTACACTGTATGCATTCACTCGACCCCAAAATAAAGACAATTAAAAGAAGTTTAATATACTTTTGACAAGATTTGGTTCTCTCGCAGGCTATTACAAATAAACAATATGCTTGGAAATTCATAAAAACAAACATTAACTTTGTCTAAGTTTTCATCATTGCAATGCCAAACTAAGACCACTTTCTACTGTGAAGATGCAGATGTTTATATGTTTTTTTGGGTATCTTATTTTCTCTGCCTGCATAAAAAAAGCACTTTACAAGAAATCCTGTTGGTATTTAAAATAGGTGGTTTGTTTGCCAGCATTATACAATTTGTTTACTACAGACAAATAAATACCAAAATATTGACACACTTGCAGAATAAGCCAATAACACATTTAAACAAATACATCAGAAACTGCAGTTTTTGGTACTCAGAGGTTGTGGCTTGATGGTCCTGTTAGGCTTTTGTTTACATTTAAGTTTCAAGTAAAGAAAAAAACAAATTGTGAGGTATGTAATATAATATATAATATAATATAAACCCAAAAGAGATGTAAAATTACACAGATTTTGATCATACATCCCACCTCAAGTCCAATAGCATTCTTATGGCTGCTTTGTGTTCATACGTTCAAAATTTGGGTTGCAGCTGTAACTCACCATCATACTCTGGAAAGTAGTCGACCAGATGTGAGTACATGATCTTCTCCTCCAACAGGTCCTTCTTATTGAGGAAGAGAATGACTGATGAGTTTTGGAACCAGGGGTATGTGATTATTGTCCTAAACAGTGCTTTACTCTCCTCCATCCGGTTCTACAGAGACAGCGAGTGAGTGTATTCATGAGAAGAGGGGGAGAGGGAAAGCGAGGGGCAGAGTGACATACAGAGAGACACAGAAAAGGGAGAGAGACAGTTAAACGCTTAATTAAACCACCAGCTTTCATACTCATTAAGCGCAGATTTTAATAAATGTTTTACCGCACCAGAGGGAGAGTAATAAGGATGAGAGTGAAGGGCGGCCATGTCGCCTTCAAGAGTTTAATTTCTCCAGCTGCACTTAATTTCAGTGTTTAATTGAACTAAACAACCATTATGAAAGCAAGCCTTCGCATCAGCAGAGTGCATTAAGAGTGCTGCACAGAATATCTCCTGTATATAACAAAAACTAGTCTAATGATGTCAGAATACAGAGGACACGCAGCTGGTCAATTTTCTCTTTCTGCAGTTTGCAGTAAAAAAGATAGAAAAACACAAACAGGCAAAAAAAAAAAGGACAATACACACATATGAACACACACCTGCTCATTAATAAACTTTAACAAACTGACACACATGCTATATCCTCTTAAGTAGGAGATGTGGCCTGGGGCGATATTCACAACAGCTGGCTGATCATTCACAAATGCTTTCCAAAGGAAACAAATGTGGAGCACGAACAGGCACAAGGAGAATCTGATTTCCATTGTTTTAAATGAGGACTAGCTTTTCATCTGAAATCTAATTTGGGCGTCGTGTGTGTGTGTGTGTGTATTTATTATTCACCTCGTTGTCTGATTCCACTAGAACTTGGTCATACTCGCTGAGCGCTACCAGGAACATGATGGACGTGACGTTCTCGAAGCAGTGGATCCACTTCCTCCTCTCCGACCTCTGACCTCCAACATCCACCATCCTGTCATGGCAGCAGCAGCATCCAGGAGAAAGAAAACAGTCACTACAAGCACTGAAATGTTTGAATCTCTTTTTGATCCCGGGACTTGTACTTTAAAGGTTGTTGCTTAATGACAAAAAAAACAAAAAAAAACAAAGGTGAAACACACATGATGACTTGGCTGGAAATACTATGAGATATTAAGATTGTGACGTGATTACTGAGACAAAAGACAAAGGGACTTTTACTTTTAAATAACCTACACCTGAATCTGATTGTTTTCTCACCTGAAGATGACACTCTGCAGGTCAAATGGATATTCAATGATGCCCGTGGTGGGGACTCGAACTCTCAACACATCCTGCTGGGTGGGAAGGTAGGTTGGCTCGGCAATCCGATCCAATGCGTTCAGGTAACTTCAGACACAGAGGAAGCAGAGATGGAACCAGGGTAAGCGTTTATTACCAAAGAAGCATCAAAAGCACAACTTGAGAGCTCAGCCACCTTCACGAATGTTGTATTTCACCTTCAACATATTTAGTTAGTTGTTTAGCGAGACATGAGGTTTATTTCACGCCTTAGTTTATGGATAACTTCAGAGTGTAATTTCGACACCAGCGTCCAGCGTTGCATTCCACTACTAGTAGAATTACTCACTATTTAGTGGAGTCTGAGAGTTGGTATTCCCTCCTCCGATCGTAGCACTCCTGGATGCCCGGGTCATTCCATAAGCTCTTGATTGCATCTACATAAGGATTCTCGAACCTGCTGACCTTTTCTACGTCCACCTCTCTCACAATGTTGGCGTTGCCCTGAAGGGAGGAAAACAGAGACAAAAACTGAGACGTACATTTTCACTTAACAACACCATGCAAAAAAGTAATAATTAGTTTCATGAAACTTCATCAGGTTTAAAAAAAAAAAAAAGAAAAAAAAATTCTAAGAACCTCAACCATAAAGGCCAATCAGCATACAGGTTATTCAGTCCCAATTATCACTGGCTTATTTTCTTCCTCCCTCGTATTCTAGATCCAGAAATTTCTTAACACCCCAGGCTCAACATGGACCAAATATCTGAAGCTCTATTAAGGGTAAAGTTTTCCGTCCCAGATTCCCATTTAAACTTTCCTGTGTCCCATGACAAAAGCTGAAACTATTTTATCTTAGTAAAATGGAAGGAGCTCTGTCTGTCTGTCTGTCTGTCCTCACATACATCTGTCCTTTGATTTTCTCACTAGCGTTTCATCCAGTCAAACTTTAAAATGAATCTTTCAAGAAAGCAGACAGTCATCTGAATGCTTATCTAGCCCTTATTTTAATTCAGTCATACTGTATGCATATGCAGTGAAGGTAAGAGTAAGTCAAAAGATTTAAAGGAACTATAAGGAACTCTCAATTTGTGTTTAATCTGTCACCCTCAGTGGACAAAATCGATCTGAGCAGTCCTGCTGCCATCTGTTGCAGAGATGTTGACTTGGCTTAGCATTTGCTTTGGAAGTAAGTGAAAAAAAGACTCAACTTATTTTTATTTGTAAAAAAAAAAAAAAACGCTGTTTGCAGGAGCAATGAGGTGATGTATCTTTTTGAGGCTGGGTACGACTAACAATCATAGAATCACAATAGTAAAGTTGTATCTTTTAATATAAAGTTAACAGCAAGAAATAGGCATTTCTCTGTGTATCTCTGTGGCAGGGCTGCATAAAATGTTCTATTATAAGCTAGTTGTTCTGCTCCAATTCATTAGCAGCCACTGCTGTACCACCAGACTACAGAGCAGCTTCTGTCCTCAGACTGTCAGACTCCTCAATTCATCCTTGGAGCTCCATCATTGAAGAATTTTTAATTTTCAGAATCCAGCCTGGTGGCAGATGTTAAGAGTAACTATATACAGCTGTAGAGAGCCAAACCTCAAGCTTACAGTCTTGTTTGCTAAGATAGTCATATCTAGGCATCAGTTTTAAATTGAGACTGTTTAATAAACAGCTAAAAGTCCCTTGTTTTACATTCAGTGTTATTTAATTTGCTGTAATGGGTGTAGAGATGGCAGATTATTGTAAGCAAATAATCACACCTGAAAACAACTCAATGTGAATGAGACACATAAAATATGATGCTACTCAGTTTATTTTTCACACTAAGTAAATATAATGTAAATATAAACTGGTGTCCAGCATACAACCATGAAAAAGTACAGTGTTAACAGTACTATTTACTATAAATGACCAGTCAGCTAGTGTAAATATGATTAACTGGTTTCATTTTCACTTCCTGTGATGTTAGTGCACTTCTTTGTCAAAAGTATAACAGTTCCTGTTTTAGCCTCATGCATATGAGAGCACATGGATGTAAAGGCTAATTTACACACAGTCACAAGTTCTCTTTTTCTTTCTAAGTACATATAATGTCAATTTAGTCTTGATATTTTCTGTACTTTAGTACTTTAATATGCAATATCAGTATTCTAGCACTTATCCATTAAGCTCTGAATGTTTCCCAAAAACCTTCATGTGTAACCTCACCTCACTGACCCATAACAGGCGTTGTGATAATAAGATAATGGGAAAAACAGTATAGTAAAATGCAGAAAACCTTAAATCACACATTAAATCACACATTATTGACATTTAGTGGTCAGTAACATATAAGGGTAAGTAAGATCTCACGGTCCCATATTGACATTTGGTCCTACAACTCTTCGACATATCTGTGGGATGTTCCTGGTTTATATTTCGTTTTATGTTAAAGTGGGTGGAACAGTGGTGAAATCATTAGGCTGAAACAGCAAATTCAGTTTCACTCTTCATGAGCATGAGGGAAGCGAAAGCACACAAGAAGTGTGATGATGATCCACCGCAACAGCACAGATTCAACCTGCGCCTGTGCTCGAGTTTTAATGAAGTTGTACCGATGTTTTGAGGTTTATACTAAATGTCATATGCGTACCTGGTAGAAATTTGGCTCCACTTTTTGACTGGTTGCTACAGTCTGTGTGTTCAGCATTAAAATGTGTTGTTTTACATTAGTTTTTACCATGGCAAAGGTCCACAACCTAAAGGTTGCATTTCTAACCAATGCATTGCTGACAGTGACTGAAAATGCAGCCTCTTTTTTGCAGAATCTAAAAAGCCTAAAAGTTATGACTGTCATGATTAAAAGCTGTTTGTAAACCATCATCATAATGTCAGATATACACCTCCTTAAATGGATACTGAGTAACAAAAATGCAACTCACATGTGGTAACCTGTTGCTTTATCGGGCCAACAGCCTTCAGAAATCTGCCTTTAAAGTTTATTCAGAAATTTATGACCAAATATTTTATTAAACAACATCTTACTCCTGAAGTAAACCATCACTGCCAGGATCATTCAAATGTTCTCACTGTTCAGTACATATTTAAAACCAGAAGCAGGAATGAGGACTTTCAGAATTAATTTAGAATCATATCAGGACGTCTCTCCACCTCCTTTCCTCTAATGAAATGAATGGGAGCCGGTGACAGCTGGTGTGCTTTCACAATGCTGAAAAAATGTGATTAATCTGACTTGTCTTTTTCAAGTGTTTTAATTTACGCCACACTGAATAGGACATATTAAACCATTTTTCCTGTGCATTAACTAAGAAATACTAAGTGCATCCTGATCCTATCATTCCGTTTAAATAACTAAGTTTAAATTAAACACCAAATTTTGTCTAAAATTAAGCATTTATGAAAGAGTATATCTGAATTTGGCATATTCCGAAACCTGAAAACATTTTATTTTCCAAACTTTCATGACTTCACAAACCACAAACGTACTGAAAGCACGCAAGCAAACACAAATACACAGGACTAGAGTGCTCTAAGGACACAGGAAGTGTCAAAAAGGGACAGGAAATGATTATGGATGGCTGTTCCAAATAAGATAGACAGCACTCTAAAAATATACAAGAACGCTGGGGCCACTTTGTAGCTTCTTTCTCTCTTTTTCTCAATTTATTAGTCACCCTCACGACAGTCGTAACTTTAAACGATGTGAGTAGAAGGATGTTGTTTACCTTGTTGTGCTCATATTTGTAGGGGATCTTGAGTGTCTCCGTGGCTCGGATCATTGCCTGCATGGCGGTAAAGATGTTCTGATAGACCAGTTTGGTGAAGCCCCTTTTGTCCTCGTCTGAATACCCAGCGCCGTGGATAATCCTCATCTGTTTGATGAATGTGCTCTTTCCACTTTCCCCAGTGCCTGAGAAGGTAGACAAAGGACGTATGGACAGAGTTTACATAGTTTGTAGGTTTGTGCATGTTCATTTAACCGGACAGCATATCTCATCTCCTGTATCAGCATCCACGCTCATTAGAAGGGCATTTAGTCAATTATGATCTTCCTGACCTTTTAGAAAGCATTAAAAAAAGTTTTACTCCCACAATAAAACAATAACTTGTTAATGAGAGTTGGGTAACTAGAGGGCAGCCATAAAATTCCTCAAACAAGTTGGCTTTCGTGCAGATAAGAGTTCAATCAGAGACCAGTTCCACAGTTGTGCGTTAGGGTGGACATGCCGGTGGGAAATTCTAATGCTCACCATCAGATTCTGATAGTTGTGTGGATATGAAAAGCATTAAAGAGCTTCACAACATTTTTAATTTGAAGGCACAATCCAGCATTCAAGTGGAGATGAGGGTCGATACCTTTTGGTATCATCATTAAATTATTCTTAGGATCGCACCCAAAGCAGAACACTGTCAAATTTTACATCATGCTGCTGCAGTAAAGCTGCACTAAAGTATTTTTCACTAAAAGAGGCCAAAATACAACATTATCACCTTATGTTGTATTTGGAAAAATGTGCCTGTTTACACAACCAGTCAACAAGTCATACTGTCCATTTACCGGTAACTCCATTTTGGTCTCAACCAACAGTTGAGGGGGGTTAGCTAGTTGCTAAGTTTGAGTTTAAAGTTGTTGAATAAGTTTGATCATCTCAGATCAGATCAGTTCTGTTCACTCATTGTGCAACTTGGGCAATAAAGCTAAAGAAAAAACAAACAAACAAACAAAAAAACATGTATAACCATAGCTGTATTCGGATTTACACTCTCCAATATATTTTCAACTTTCAACATGATGAATATTAACACAGACACATAAATGCCAAATATCACGTGAGTATGCAGCTCTTAAAGTAAATATGCTGTCAAATCTGATTAATCCCATAAGAAACTTTAACTTGTGTGAATAAAAAATCCTGTCACTTTCATGGAGAGATGAGGTCAGCATTTTAGATAACTCACATCTAAAAAGGCCTGAAGAATGGAGCCAGAAAACCAAAACAATGATCTTAAATCGACTGAAAAGTTCCATAGTGAGGGGATCTAGAAAGTTAGGTGAACTGTAGGTTCGTAACTACTAGCAGCCATTTTTGTTTTCATTTAATGGAATTTTATGGAATATTGACTAATTCAAACTTAAAAACAAGCTAGAATTCGCAAGAGTTGTGGCCAGCAGTGTGTGTGTGTGTGTGTGTCTGTTTCTACAAAGTTCTGCCATGTTATGCATCTTTTTGCCACTCCCACTGTCATGCCTCCTTTTTTGCAAGTTGGTCTGAACAGTTAATGAGCTGTCCTTTGGCTCATGACCAACCTTTCCACTAAATCTTGGATCTCCGTTTGAAGTTATGTGCCTTTTTGCAAAAGGTCACTTCCATTGCCACGCCCTCCTTTTAGCCAATTAGCATGAACATAAACACACACCTTCACACACACACAAACACATTTGTCCTCCATGACAAAACAGTACTGAGGTTTTCATTCTCCTAGGGCAAAAACTTGAAAATGTAGATTTTAATGGGCTGGACTGAAACTATAAATTCAAAGAAAAGATAATGTGTATTTGGATTTTTCCCTATGTGAAAAAACTGAACTGGCTCTTTGCAACACAACTAAAAACAGAAAGGTCTTTCCTTTGCATCAAAATATGTCCAGGTTTACACAAACAGAAAGTGCTGTAGTATGCATGCCAGGCAGAGGTAGGCAGCGTAAGTTTGTAATGACATACCGCTGGAGCTGCCAAAGTTGTTTACTTCCTGTTGCTGCTGAGCCATAAGCAGCCACAAATATACAAAAATCAGCCTTCGACTGACTTCTAAAATTATGCCACAAACACTTCAATGTGCCTCATTCGACTGTCGTTATATTGACCTGCTTTCGGCGCACTGTGGAGTGTTTAATCAGAGTTTGGTAGTGGCTAGAGCGGAATGCATTGACCTGCGCTAGCATTAGCATTAGCATCTTCACCACATTTACAGGCACTTCGCTTGCCAGTTTACACAGCCGGAAACAAGACCGAAGAATATAATAAGACCAAACTGCGACAAAAGTGTCTCGTTTGATGCAAAAACTTTTTTGTTTTCACATCAAATGAAACACAATTTCGTACGGCTGCTCCCGCATTACAAACTTACACCGCCGAGTACTGGTCTGGCATATATACCACAGTGCTCTCGTTGTTCGTGTAAATGTGGTTATATTTTGAAGACGCAAAGGAAAAAAAACCTTTCCGTTTTTAGCAGGACTGCTCCCATGTAAACGTGGCTTTAGAAGAAACATGCACGCACAGATACACAGTACAAACACATACATTATGTACTCACACTCTCATGCACTCTCACTCAGTCACACATTCAGTATTATGTGGTGGCTACTTCCCTCTCAGCCTGCTTGATTGTTCTAGTGACAGACCAGCAACATCTCAGCTTTCAGTGGTGACAGGAACTATTTGGGTGTGAAGAGCTGGAGTGAAGCTTCTCTTCGGTTCATTGAGAATCTCAGCAGACCGAGAGACCAGCCTAACTTTACCTCACCACTAACTCTTGAATAACTCCAGCAGGGAGGGGTGTATGTGTGTGTTTTGCAGAGAGACGTGCGCTGCATTCCAGTGTAACCAACAGACTCTGTTATAAAAGTCTGGGATGTGTTACACTCCTTTGTACTGTATAATATAAACTCTATTTTAGCCAAATTAGCCTCTCTACTGTGGGTCCACCGCACAGACTAAGCACTTTACAAAAACCAAGCTACAGCCTAAACTATTGCTGAAATACTATAAACTCTACAAAAACAGCTTTTCTATTGTAGGTTTGAGGATTAGGAGGACTTAGATGAGCATGAAAGGCAGTAATGCAAAACTGGGGTTTGTACAGTTATCCCTGAAGTGTTCTTTGGCAAAGCACTTAACTCTTAAAATCCTGTTTACAAATCCATTCATGAGGTCAGTTAGCTGTACATTTGGTTGGATGAGGTGGCTCAGAAATATAAAAAGATGAGTATGCTCATTTTGCCACTTTCTTTGCTAATTTATTCTAAAATAATTAAACATCAAAACTAAACTACTACATTCTACACAAGGTTATTTTTACAGATTAAGGTGAAGTTCATGCATGCTCACGCTATTTGACTTTTAATGGATTTTCGATTACTTGTTCATGCTACATGCTAAGGCTACACAGACACTGATGCATTATCCTCAGGTGCACTTTGAAATGATCATCTTCTAGCACCAAAGGATGGGTGGGACTTGTCACTACTTGCTTTTCACCCACACGTTCCTTTAATGAACTACCACAAATTGTATTGCACAAGAGTTAATGCCTTGCAGCATCCACCCTCAAAATAGATCCATTCTATTTTTTAAACAGGCAAAGTGGAACAGTGAGTAATCTCAAAAACTTAAATTAACTGTGCCAGTGGGTTTCAAGTTTGTACAGGCACAAAGGACCCGAGTCTCTCTTGAGTGGCACACTTCTGATCCCCTCCTGGCTGCTTAAACACAAAAAAGAGAACCTGGTATCCTTAAGAAGACGAGAATGCAAGTGGTTCATGAACTCATCCATAGATGAGAGGCTGTCTTTCAGTTTATTGTTACAACAGTGGAATGCAATGAATACCTGGACAGCTAGATCTATATTTAAAAAGAACTAAGAAAAATTATTCAAAAAACTTTAAAGTTATGAAGAAGAAAATTTCTCTGCAATAATTCAGTGTCAGTTGGATGCACCTTGGTTCTCACAAGAGACTGAAAAAGATTGAGAGGCTGCAAATATGAGCAGCTGCATGCAAGTTGGCCATTAGAGGCTGCTGAGTCACCATTCAAACCAAGGCAGTGACCTGAGATTAACCTGGTGTTGTGTGTCTGAGGTGAGCATGTCTGACCCGGATCCACGTCCGGAGGCCAAGCCCAGGGACTTTTGAAGGTAGTTTGACTCATGGAGTAGAAAATACGAGAAAAAAAAGAACACAGGCTGCTTTGTTTGCTCGTGGTGTATTAATTTACGTTTTACTTGATTAAGCTACTGTATACTGTGGCACACTTAAACTAAAACAAACAACAAGCACATATGAGGTGGAAAGGATCATAAACTTCCTCCATTATAAACAGCTGTTGTTCATTGGTCCCAAGACAAGTCTTCAAAGTTGGGTGTTTCCACAGCCCATGAATGCACCACAGTATCAGTGTCAGCTATGCACACAGATGGCTGCAGCTGACCAAATGGGATGAAGGATGCAAAAAACAGATACGTTGCTTGAACATCATTCAAAAAAAACGTGAGCAGAGTGCAGAAAAATAATTACTAACAGCTTAGCATCTTAGGAGAGTTATAACAGAGCAGAGGGTGGCCATTCTATAGTGCTGTTCTTAAAAAATGCTTTAACTTGTGATGTGTTTCTTTCACTTCAATCTGCAGTATGTACCTGCAGGCGTCACGTCTTTAACATATCGTATTGGTCACTTCTGATTCACTCTTTGTGAACATGCATTTTCAGATCACAGTTTAAAGTCCTGTTTATAACTGGAGTTTAACAAGTTTCAAACACTGCCTGCTTTGGATTTTAAAAGGATTCCATGATTATATGATTCTACAGCTTTAAAGAATCACTGGGTAACTTTTATTAGTTTAACTTTTGGCAAGTTTTGTTTAAATTGTTCTATATTCAGATAGTAATATACAAGAAAGATAACCTGTAAAAAAAAAAAAAAAAAAAAAAAATATGGAGA
>JAQLOL010000022.1:4165372-4176821 GCA_029783665.1 Naso thynnoides | reverse complement strand
AAAAAAAAATCTGGATATTCTGACTCCTCCTACTGCTCCTACTGGCATTTGCAAGAATCCACCACACCTGATCGACATCAACCAATCAGAGCCAGTCAACTGTTGATTGCCATTCCCAGGTTGTCAAATATTGACGCTTTGGGTCCCTTTGGCCAACCCAAAGCTTTCACATTGAACAACCTGGGAATGAGACTCAGTGAGAATCACAAACTGCACCTGTAATGAGCTGAAAGTTTACATCTCTGTTTAAGTAACTAAAATACAGAAGTTCACATAAGTATCTATGGCTAAGGCTTAACTGTAGTTCCACAAATAACACTGCTCTCCTCTATGGAGGAGCTGGTTTTGTTTTTCACTTTCACAAGCAAACTCACTCCTGTGGGTGTCAAATCGATTCAGTGTTAATGACAAGCAGACTTAAGCCAGCACCAGCAAATCTCTGGGCAAAACACAAGGCAGAGACATGAATTAAATGAAGAAAAAAACACTGCAGTGTAGCCATGTAGCTCACTAGACAGCGGTCTGATGTTCTCCACCAGCATTCACAGTGTGATTAGGCCTACCTACATGACAGTGTTCGTATTTTACTCTAGAATGAACAGACAACAAAGAGAATTAGCATGAGTGTGTAAAAAGATGCTGTTCATATTCTTTGCAAGACATGCAAGACCTGACATATACTGGAGACAGTGCTGCTAACACAAGTATTTAACTGCATTACAGAATATAAGTTCTCCTCCCTAATTCTGACCCTTCTATTCTATCTATAAAGCTTCCTCTCACAATTACAACCATATGTTTGTTAAAGGCTTGTTAAAAGTTTGCGGTGGACTTTGCTCAGTCACAGGCTTGCCAAAGTTCCCACAGCTGTCATATGTCTGATAAAGGCAGCTGAGAGTGATTGCAAAGATCAGCAATTTTGCATAAATTGAGTGCCAAAGTCCCGCCATTCTATTTCTCATCCATGGGACCTTAATTTGGAAAAAAAAAGAATGTGATCCTATGGCAAGAAATAAATTACCTTCTGGCCCTGTTTGGCTTGTCCATGAATTACACATATGATGGTTGGCAATTTAAAAGATAGCTTTTCATGTCAAGAAAGTCAAATTTTGTTGTTAAACAGTAAAGTAAAACGTTCTTTGTGAGACCGCCCAGTGAACTAAGTCCCTCGTCTCGCACAATAGGCTATACGTCACCAATACTAACATGGCTGTAACTGTAGGCCAGTTTTGTTCAGAACGAGGAGGAAATGGACTAAAAGTGTTAAAAATCATTACAAGCATGGGCATGTCAAGAGCTGCAGCTAAGCACAGAGAGAGTTAGTCACTTCTGTAAGAGATCATTCTTAGGACGTCACTTGTGCAACCATCAGATGTGTAGTCTTTCTAAAAATGTATTTACAAAGTCTTATACTTCAGCAGTTGTGTGATAAACTGCAACTTCCGTAACTTGCTAAATTATCTTTTAAATTGATGAATATCACATTCGGTGGTGCAATTTAAATGGGATAAAAAAAACATTTAGTCTTTTTGCACTGACAACTGTTCACATCTTTTCCGAAATAAGGACCTATGGGCTCCACCGGAAGGGGCATGACTTAGCCACTCTATAGTTTTGTCAGATGAAGTGCAAAAACGCAGATTACACAAGCAATGCTTCCATGATTTTAGAAGTTGTTCAGCTTCACAAACTTTGAACAGTTTAACTGCTGTTCTCTGTGACTACAGAGGCAACTCCATGATCTAGTTGCTCCAAACTGTACTTTTACTTTCAAACTCTGTCCTCCTACTTTTATGATTGCGTGTGTGTGTGTGTCTAAGTGTGTAAAAAGGGGCAGGCATCATAAACTAGGTCCAATGGTCTCTTGAGGATTCGAGTTGGCCTGTGCCACTTTTGTAATTGAGCAATTTCAAATCAATTTGTCAGACAGAGCCAAGTCCTATAATTACTCATGTTTGACCCTTTTGACTTTCAACAGGTGTTTGAGATCACAGGGCTAAATAAACAGAGGTTGAACATATTCAATATATTAACATAACACACTAATAATATATATTTATTAATCATTTTTACTGTATCTTCAATAAAATTGGCAGCTTATTATATTTTAACATTCTGACAAGGTCAGGTTACATATTCAGTTTCCTATTTTAAATTTACCAGGAGTCTAAACCCAAAAGACATTCAGCTAACTCTCAGAAATACTTTAAAAATACAGGACAGATGAACCGATGATCAAAAATAGCTGCTGATTAATTGATTTAGTCACTAATTGATCCAGATCTGGTAAGAGAAAAGAAAACCCTGGTCTTGTCAGTACAGGTGACAAACAAAATAGTTCATCTTGCTTAATCTCAGCAGGTTCAGTGGGAATAAAACTGTATCTGACCACTGCATGAGGTTAATTCTGAATCACAATAACAACAATAATTCAGTTCCCACCACCAACGCTGCAAGTTCGGACGAGAACCGGTCTGCGTCAAGCTGAAGGTTGCCTAATGCTAATAGCTTTGTTCTGGCTTTTGATTAGCTAATATAGCCTTAGGGATATATCGGTGCGTGTTGGTTTGGCATGCTCTTGACAGCGCTTCAATTGTGCTTTTGCATTTTTATATGGATAGAGATTTTTTTTTTTTAAATAGTGCCTGTGTGGGTGGGATTTTGAGAACAATGTAGGGAAAAACCTGGTTTTAAAAAAATGTCTGCGTACATGTCAACAAAATGTGAGTGTCATGCTACATTTTTGGTCACTCTGCAGTTTTAGACTGAGTTATGGAGCTTGTCACAGTAAATATTATTTCTATTATTATTTAAAACACTTTCATCGTTCGTGACAAAATATCGAACGTTGTTGATGATGTGGTAACATTTGGTTTGGTACAGTGTATGGAGATGCTGCTGACTTTTATAGTAAAAGCTGAAGTGGGTAGTGTCTGGAAATCAAGCTAGCTACAGCATGAGACTCGTAAGGAAGCCACTCTGCTTCACCCTCCCCTCCCTGTTTTTGTTGCAGATCACATTTTATTTTGTTTTTTTGTCGCTTTCTCTTTTAAGGCCAGTTCACACCAAAAATTCAGTACAAGACAAAACAGTTGCAGCCGTGTAAACTGGTTGGTCTCAGCTCGACTCAAGCCACCTGCAACTCATCTTGTCAAGACACTGGAGGCCAGTTTTAGAACGTAACGAGAGTCATTTGTTTCAACAGCCAATCAGCCCATAGCAACGTCACCCGTTGCTAAGAAACGCAGCGTGGCGCAGCCAGTAGGAAAACACGCGCTCTGTGAAATGACGCGTGGTTGGCCGAAAAGCCAAGGAGAGGTGTAAAAGTCGAGTGTTCTCTTGGACCAGCTGAATCACAGCATGCTTGAAGGTTATTACGGAATTTTTGCCCAATGACACCAAAAACAAACTACCTACCCCAGCTTCAACATAAAGCTCAGCCCATCAGCAGGTGAAAAAAGCAAAAGCTGTTTTCTTTCCATGTGAACTCTTCTAATGGATTTTGACAGTGATTTAATTTTAACTAATGTGTTTTTGTGCATGTTTTGCTGGAAGAGATTAGTTTCAGTCGCTTCTTGCCGAGAAGGATGCCTCACTCTTCTTCTGCTTTCATGGACATTGATTTCAGGGACTTTTCCTGAGTCGCCTATCTTAATGAAGTCTTCAGTATCTCTGACTAATTAGCAAGCTTTAAACTATGTGTGTGCCAGACAGTTTCTAAGTGTTACACTAGAAAACATCCTTCTCCCCCTCTTGCAGCATTAAGGCCTCCTCTCTGTTGCTAGTTATGTATTCTTGGTCATCTGCCCAGGTTAAATGAGTGATCATTTTTTTTACATCTCCCTTATTAGTTTACAGCAAATTAATGGATATTAGATTCACAAGGCGGATGGATTAAATGCTTCGGATGTCTTTTAAAACTTGCTCATTTGTTGTGCTGTGTGGGCTTCAGTGTACACAGTCCCTGAGGATAGAAAGCAATTAGTGGGTTTGAAAGACTTAAAGTAAAACACCAAAATGATTTGTGAAAAAAAAAAGCTATGGACATTCTAAAGAACTAAGAAACTTTTAAAGTCCGCCTGAGAGTTTTGCGACAGATCCCAAAGGACATGAAGCAATTAGTGAGTTTGACAACCGTTAACACAGTGATCGCATGAGTTAATGGAGCCGTATAGAGCATGCTCGACTTCCTCCAGTTGACTCTACCAGCGGAAGTGAGAGTGGTGAAGTCTGGATGACATATACAAGCCAATGCTTCTGCTGTGTATTCAAAACCATGTGTATGAGCTCATATATTTAATTAGCTCTAGGTTCACTGATATCTGCTGAATTATCCATAAATGTTATTTCGAGCTCACATTTTACGTGTTTATGCACGTTTGTGCATCTCTTTTGTCCACAATAATCAATAATGTCAGTTATACTGGCTTAGCCTCGACCATATTCCTGTTGCATTTGCTATCTACAATATAATTTAAATGCCCCCCCCAAAGTGTCCCTACAATGACTCATGACATAACCACACAGCAGACAACTATCTATACCTCTGTAATGCTGGAGAACATAGATTCTTTATGTAAAATGCATCTTTCCATTTAGAGAAAATTCATAAATGTTATTTGTAGTTCTGTTTTGAGAAATCACAGATAGGCCTACAGTCCATCATTACAGATTTTTTTTTACTATGCTACTTAATGGATCAAATCTTCTCTACAACTCAATACCCAAGGCATTAATTGTGAGCTTCCTGTTACAAGGGCGTGCTACTAAACCACTCCGCAACATAATAGCCTATATTGATAGGACGTACTGATAAGCAGCTACCCCATGAAAAATAAATAATGAACACGAGTCATCATCATAAATTCGCTGGTTTGCATCACATGAGAATAGGGATGAATAACTGAACAAACTCCATATACTCTCTGAGGAATACAGTTATGTCCAAAAAACTTCATCACTTTTTGGTCCGAGTCATTGGCTGTTTTTGTGTTTGCATAATGGGAGAATTGTTGGGTATTAAAAGAGATTAGAGTGCAACAACAACACAACTATTTGTTCACAGTTAACAAGGGGGGTGGCGGTCAGCCCCTTCACATCCTGTTAAGGGGGATTCATTTCATTATTATTGCTAACAGGAGGGCAAAAGGGAAATCTTTCCCCTTCAATTTCTCTTGAAACATCTCTCAGGAGGCAAAAAGCTTTAATGCCTTTGACTGAAAAGTAGTCTGGATGATGTGATCTCAAGTCCCTGCCTGCTCCACCGGCTTCTCCTCCGTGTATTCTCTGAGGAACTGAGAGAGGAGAGCTCTGGATGAGGAAGAGAGCTTTCTGGCACCACTCACCACGGTCATCACAACTAATGGGCTTTTTGTTGAAAATCTAATTAAAAACGGAATGGTGAGTAGATGACTTGTTTTCCTCAAATTTCTCCAGTATGACTAATACTTCTCGACAGGGCTGCCACCCCCCACCCTCATATTTCAAAACCCCACGGTGTGAAAAATGCAGGTACTTTCTAATATTTGCCAAAGGTTTAAGATGTTGTGGCAACATTACTTTGTGATTTGGTGTTAAAGACACTGGAGGCTGAAAAAGTAGAACTACATAAATAATTAGGTGATTATCTACTTTTAGCTACATCCTTCTTACTGCTGCATGAAGTGATTCAAATGCATTTTAGCATGTAAAGGTGGATATATGAGCATACCATCACATAAGCTTCCATATGATGGGACAACATGCTTCCAGACTTGTTCCAAAGACATATGACTTAATCTTTATCAGGGTTTGGTGTTAGGCTGCAATTGTGCATTGATTGCTGCCAATAAAAGGCTAGACTTTGGCCTTACAGATGTTAGACACACCTGGATGGACCCTCTATGGCCTGGTGCAGGTTGCATTTAGTCAGTAAGCACATGAAAGGTAATGGGTAAGAGTTAACCCTTGCAGTGACTGGCCAACATTTGTTTCTGAACGGCTGGCAGTTATTCAAATCAAGTGGCTTTTTAACACCATGTGCCCTGCAGGCCTGGCTGGGCAGCATCTCCTCCCTCTGCCGACTTGCCAATCTGTGCACTCGAATCAGCCACAGCACCGAGATATTTCAGCAACCCTCTACCCAACTTCACTCAGGTGGGAAGTCCTGTTGATAGACCCCCACCTTCATCCACCTTCCACACCCCTGCCCGACAAAGGTATTTCTGGTGAGAGGAATTTGGTGCCGTGCCCCCCCTCCCGCCTCCACACACACACACACACACACACACACACACACAGACACACCTCTCCCTCCCCCATGTTTCTCCCTGTCGAGCTTACCGAGAAGCAACAGTTTCAGTTCCCGGCGTGCGTCCCTCTTATCCCGGCGGAGCTGCCTTTCGATCTCGTCGTTGATCCGCCTGGCTTCTTTCGCCTCCTCGCTGAGGCAACACGCCATTATGGATTCCAGGGTCATTCTCTCTTGCTTTTTTTTTTAAAAAAAACAAAACAAAACAAAACAAAACAAAACAATTTTTTTTTGTTTTTCCTCCTTCAGTGATTCATTCAGATTCGTCGGAGGAAAACTAAAACAAAAACAAGAGGCCTGCGAATGCCAAATAACGTCCTCATACAGGCCCGGTTGTGGTGAAATAACGCGTGGACGCCCTTATAATGAGTCCAAACAGTGCACAGATTGTGCCGAGAAGGAAAAATAGATATTTGAGATATTATTGACCCCCCCCCTCCCCCTGTTTCAGTTCGCTTTCTGGGCCTCCCGACAGCTTCGAAATAGTGTCCAAAGCGGTTTGAGTTGAATATCTGTGCAGTCTTAATTGGTGTAATCTGCTTTTCCTACTCAATATGATCAACAGATCCTTTTAAGACACATCCTCCGTACCGCTGCGTGTGTGATCTCATTAAGCGTTGCCATCCGTGCCCGACCAGCCTCTCTTCAAAGTCCTCAATGTTGTTATTTTTCAATCAAAAAACCCCTTCGGTTCAACTTGTCGTCCGTGGGTGTGGGCGACGGGAAAAACACATGAGTAAAGCTGTCGGTTTATTTTCCAATGGCTCGACTCCCGGGCGTGGTAAGGCAGAATATGGCGGACTTTCACTCCAATCCGCTAGGCTGGGATACAGTACAGTTATCTCTCTCTGTCTGCTCAAAAAAGCCAAGAAAGCCACACATAACGTAGCATTTCAGCCGGAGCTCTCGATGCCGCAGCGGTGATATATCCCGGCTCGCGTTAAAACTCGTCCGTGTCCATGGCTGACCAGCCGGGTGGGAAGAAAGGCATGAACCGCCGTGTTGAGTCTTTCCCCCAGACCAATCTTCTCCTTTTCCTCAATTCTCTTCATGTATTTTTATTACAGAGGCCATCCACTCCTCCGCTGGCAGGGTGACGTCGGCCTCCCATCGACTAGGGGGGAGTGTCACGTCAAACAAACGCCACACAAGTATTTATACCCCAACCTGTGGAACAGAAAATGTGTATGAATGGAGCACTTGAACTCATATCTGTATGGGCGTGTGTAATGGAAGGCAATTTCACTTTAATTCTGCCTTTGTGCTCAGTTTGTGGGGGGAAAGTAGTGAGGACACGTCACAATGACAGTATAGGGCGGCAAATATGCTGTGTTTTATTGAAAATGGATAATATATGGTTTTCTGCATGTATGACTCATTTTGGTGTGTGTCAATGATTGCATGGGGGTAAATATCTACAAGGTTTTCAGTTCTTCAAAATGTCTGTTGCTATCTTTTCCCCCTCAAAATCATCCTGGCATATTAACTTTTTCAGCTTTATTTCCATCTTAACTCCACAAATTTCATGATATTCACAGGGAATCAACAAAAAATCAGTTTAAAGCAACCATTTAAAGTATTTAATCCATCCTCCTTGAGCTTTTTATTGCATGCAGTCCAGTTAAGTATAAGAGTAAGAATATCTATATCTATCTATCTATCTATCTATCTATCTATCTATCTATCTACATATTTTAAATTATTTATTTTTTTACTAAGTGTGCAGTTTGTAGCGTCATTGTTTTACATTGCTTAAAATCATGATGACTGTCTTGCTGTCTTGAAATATACAACTGAATCTCTGTCACAGCAAAGTCATATTATACACTTCATAAATGTACTATTTATTTCCAAGTATCCTGATTGTGTTATGTTAAAGACCACACATGTAACCACCTGTGTAATTGTTCTATATGCTCCATGTGCTTTTAACAAAACTGAGATTTATTTTGATTGTCTTTGGTCACATTAGTCCAACAACAGGTCCACACGTGGGTTACAGACTGATGAAATGATAAGTGGATAGATGGATTGATTGATAGGGGCCGTGTCATATATCACAGTTGCTCTATCATGATTATCCACAATATTCATGTCCACGCCAAGTTATCAGTGATAGCTTTGCACTACTGCCTTTTCCACAGTCAGGCAACGCATCACCCACTCTCTGTTGAGGGGACAGTCGATCATATTGTAAGTAAACACATTCTTGTGTGACATGTTTTGTTTTGTATTTGGGGCTCTACAGGGGACTTCTCTGGGCCTACCCAATGAGAACAGTAATTAGCTTGAGTCCAAGGAAACCCACGGAATTTCTCATTTGGATCCCAGTCAGATTAAGGGCCACAGTCGTGGCTATAGAATTAGTGCTGACCTGCTTTGAAGGCCTTTTGTGTTCAAGTCCTGCCCCAAAAACTTCTGTACTTCTTGCTGGGTCACATGCTGTGTTTAATCGGTAATAGTGACTCAATAACAAATCATTTCTCTTCTTGGCTTTGCTTCATGTTTTGGGATTAGACCCACTCCTCATGAGTAATCAAAAATCTTTGAATGGCGACGTAATTTTAGTCAATTATTTGGATTTGCAGGGCAAAGTAGATGGCTTAAAACAGCATACTTTCAGCAGTATGTTTCATAAATCCTCAAACTGAAATGACTGACAAAACTAATTTGAGAGCTAAGCGGTAGTCATATTCACCTAAACCATTTGCCGCAAACAAAGTTGGAATTGAGGTCATCTCACATAGGTATTGAGCAGTTTTGATTGTAACCTAACTAAGTGGCCTATTTAAACCATTTAAATGGGAACATCCCAGTGATTCAGTGCTTAATTGTGTCTAATGCAATTGTGTAACTCAAGCTCAAACTGGACTGCTCTTATCTTTCCCAACTTTATCTACAGACAAAGAAACTGAGCTACACTGACGTAAATTAAAGCATTACATGAAAAGAAAACACTGCCAAATTGTTCTAGTTGAATTAATGTTAGCTGTCTAAGGACCTGTCTGATCTGTCCCAGATTTCAAGCTTGGGGAACGATTCAGCCTGCGCCTGTAATGAAGGTCAACCAACCAGCTCTGTAGAGGGACGTCCAGTCACAGGTCAGTAACATTTTAACCTGTCATGTGTAGTTAGCTATAATCTCTTTTAACGATGCAGTATGCTGTTGACTGAAAACCATATTATCTCAGTTGTTTCTTTATCAACTAGAAACCATGCAAATGCACAAATGGATGCACAAACATGTTCACTTTGGAAGTAGTTTACCCAGAAAGTGACGTGACTTTCTTGCTTCCCTCCACAACATTGGACATTGTGGAAACAGATGCACTGAGACATTGCTAATATCTTCAAATACATTTTTGAGTTTCTGGTGTTTGTTGCTCACCAAACAGTATGAATAACTTCTTAAAATGTACATCCAAAAAGTGACCATACTTTCACTGTCTGCGTTAAATAAGGCAAGGATATTCAATATGTATGCAGACAGTACAGTAGGCCGAGGCAGCTGGTTTGTGGTACTTTCTTATCTGTGATTTTAGTAAAGGAAATTTGAATATGCATTATTAAAGCACATTATCAACCGAGAATGATAAAGGTCTGAAGATGAGTCTTGCTGCATTACCTGATTCTGAAGTCCTGTTTTGAAAAAGGTGACAAATTTGGTTTAAATGCTTTATTTCTTCTCCTTTTTTTTGTTAAACATAATTTTGGGCACACATGGTGAATATTTGTGAATTTGTGATTAATTACTAATACTGGAGAGTAAGAAGAAAGCTCAGCAGGGCATTTATGCCCTTGTGACCCCCAGTTGGTTAATCCAGCAGTTCAGATGTGCCAATGGAGGAAAAGGAAAAAAAAAAACAACTCATCAAATATGAGCAGGTTCGCTTTACTGGTTTAATAAAATTGATTTGAATGTGCATAGGAACTGTTATTCGGCTTGGACACATGCCCAGACAAAGTGCGTGCACATAAAGTGAAATTGCACGGCTAGAAATGCAATAAAACGTCACAAAAGTACATCCGACTTTTATTTTGTAAGAGTTAAAGCTTTATGTTACTTCCTGCCCCGTGTCACGTGACCTCGCCCTCGCCTAGATACGGGAAAGCGTCGCTTCATGGTAGTTACGGAGACGTGGATGGGTGCGTTGAGTTTAAAGACTCTTCTGTTCACTTTCCCATGCCGTCAGGAGAACTTTTGACCATGGCAGGCCGCGGAAAACGCTTCTCGGTCGTTTCGACAGTTATTCCAACAAATATAAACGTTTATGCATCCACGTTTTGGTGCTACTAATGCACTGATCAACGCTGGCATGTCAGATAAAGATTAGTTAGCATGCTAGCGAGCTAGCCACACTGCCTCAGCATCACACGGCGACCACACCTGACAGTGACAGGTAAGAAATTTTGCTTCACTCTCTTCCACGACTGTGTACCACGAGCCATTAGTAACTATTAGTAACTTCGGTTAAAATCCCTTTATTATTGCGTAATGACTGGCAGTACAGTTCATAGCAGGTGTTTTCGAGTGACTAATTCCTTGTGACAGTAATGATGCGGCTCTAATAGGATTGGAGCCCTCTCCTTCCTGTCGATTGTTCGAGGAGTACGCCAGGATAACGAGGGAGGAGCTTAGCTGTGCGTGTGTGAGGGGGAGAAAGCAGCGTCTGTGGGGGAGCGTGGGGTTTAATCTCGCCCTGTAGACTGACTTGTTTTACCTTTATGCAAGATATTTTGCAGTAAAAGACTGTAAGTGCGGATGTGTAATATGTTTCTGTAAATGTAACGTTAGGTGAGCCGTAAGTGTCATTATACACAATGTTTGGTCAGGGAACGGAGCATAATTAGAACATTATCTTAAAAATGTTCTATACAATGATTAATTTGCAAGAAGCAAAGAAAACAGCAACAACAACACTTTGTCATCAATATTTAGGATTTCAGCCGATGACTTGAGTGTATGTAACTGCAAAAATATACTCCAGAACATCCAATGTATTGTTGCTTTCTTGCTATTTTGATATTACTATCATGAAATAGAATATCCCTTTTTGAGCTTTTGAACAGATTTTTTTGTCAAGGCGTTGGTACTCATCATCGCCACTCCCTATAATTGGAGGTCAGACATTTATTGATGCAGCCAAGATTTTTGTCCAA
>JAQLOL010000022.1:4136782-4147900 GCA_029783665.1 Naso thynnoides | reverse complement strand
CACTCGCAGCTTCTCTCCTCGCGCTTCTGCGGTTTTCTTCCGCTTGGTGTCACGCTTTTAGAGATCCGGCAGTGGAGTTGCAGGAGCGTTTGTTCCGCTTTCAATTAAAGGCTGTCATGATTATTCAACACTTGTTTTTAATATCAGTGATGCAAATCTGATTCGCTGCTGACAGTATATTTACTACTTCTTTTTCTCTAACTTACTTTTTACAATTTCAAAACACCACTTTTGTCATTACTCACTGAATATGCATTAAAAACAAATACTAGTAAACAAAGTAGTCTATTCAGAATGTTGAAGTAGAAATACTGAAGAGGATGAATATAGAATGTAAAAGACAGAAGCATCAACATATTTGGGTAATAAGCCTACATGCAAGCTACTTTGATTTCTCTTGTTTTGTGTGTGCACACTGTGCAGAAAACTTGCCATAAATTTGGATTATATTTTTAAAAAGGAGAGAGAAGCAGCAGACAATATATAAACCCTTGCCATCTTTATGCTCCCTCAATAGTACCAACCTGCTTAATGATTTCCATTTTATTTATTTTTTACAAACCTACTTCATAAGTATGTGCTATTGCAGATAGCCCATTGGATATTCCTTATATTTCTAAAAATTCCAATTTAGTGCTAAATTGTGAGATTAATATTTCACTTCAAAAAGTTAAAATTTTTAGTAGGATTGAGATAAACTGTCATAAATACACATTTTCCTAGCCTAAAAGTAGTCTATCATTGGTAGTAGGTAGTGGTTTGGCCCTGCTGTCTAATTGGGTGTCTCAGTTTTTTTAAAAGCAATATTTTACAGTTAATTATTTGTGTGTATCAATTAGCCAACATTACTGAAATGAAGAATATATTTTTTCCTCCTTTGTTATTCCATGGTAGATGGAAAAATGTGACCCACTCACTCTAATAGCTTTTGCAGGCAGCCTATGGAGACAGTTTCCAAATATCAAAACCATGTAATCTATTAAAAAAAATCACAAAAACTTTGTGTGATATAGTCCTAATCCAAGTATTTGTTATTGTGTTGTAGGCTCAATACCTCCAAAACACTGTTATTTGGCAACAAAACCACGAAATTTAATATACCCAGTATCTATTGCATGCACTTGGCCAGACACATGACAGGAGCCTTGTGCTGGATATGTCACATCACCTTGTTCTAGCCTATCTGTTACAAGTGCAAAAAAATGTAGCCACCTCTTAAAGAGGACTGACTTTTTGAGTACAAATCTTTGTGAGAAAGGAAGTTGAAAGATCTTTTCGGCAGCTGCCTTCAATGCTTATAAATAGCCTAACGTAAGGATTTTTTAAACTTTACCTTATTTTCTCAATGGAAGTTTATTTTATGGTTTAGTTGTGCTTTTGTTTCGCCATGAGCAAGTTTGTCATGTCCATGTATGACACAACATGTCTGTATTTCAACACCTGCAGGAAGACATTTGTATAGTTCAGATTTTTCATCTTTTTATTCATCTTTCTTCTATCAGCAGCTGTTTACCATATGAAGTCTATAGGGAAAGAATTGCAGTGCAAACGAAACAGTCATATTAAACTTAGTGAATCCAACAAATATGAACTAAAATAACTGACTGTAAGGACTATTGCAGTAAATGAAATTATGAAATGTACCAACAAAATTAATATGTGTGAACCACTAATTTGAGAAGAACTTAACAATGTAGGCCCTTGCTCTTTCCTGCTTCAAGTTATTTAATTGGTATCATTCTATGTCAGCATATTCTTTTGGAATTATGTTTACATCTGTAGAAAATAAAGACCTGACAGAACAAAGTCCACAACACTTTGTTTTACTTTGAAGTCACTAAACTATCATAGAGTCACAAGCAGCTACACACTGACCAGTTTCCATATTCAGTCATTTTAGTCCCTGATTTAGACTACAGCACATATATCAGAGATTCGCATGTGTGTAAGAAACTGGAGGAGTACTGATGTAGTTCACATTAAAACTGTGAAACACAAATTTGTACTTTCACATTTCCTTGAGTCCCTTTTCATATAAGCAATTGAAAGAGGAGTGTAGTTTAAAGGTCACTTTAAAAGTACATTGTTCTGCTATGTTGAATGAGGTTCTTCTTCCCCCCTTTGTTTTGAATCAGCTGGCATGTAAAACTGGAGGTAAGCTTAGCTTAGCTAAGCTTCGTTTGCCATGAAATAGTGGAGAATTTCAGGACAGTCTGCTGCTCTGAGTGAAGGAATGATTTCTTGAAATAATCAAATTAGTAATGACAGCAGTGTGAGCACAGAGAATTGATGCACCGTGGAGTCTGGATGACGAAATATTGCTGCTGTTTGCCCAGTTATTCATTTTAATATTGATTTAATGAATGTTTTGCCCATTGATTGAAAAATCGACACATAGTTACATTGTCAATCTCTTTTCAGTTGCTCAGTCTGAGATGCATAATTTGCAATTTTTAGAACATAATCTCCACTGATTAATATTTATAATTATTTTGCCAACATTAGTGACCACTTACTGCACATTTACCTAACACATTTGGTTTTGAAGTTTGCCTGCACATACTCCCATAAATGTGGCAGCCATGTTAGTGAAGGACAAATGGAATGAATTTCTTGTTCACATTGTCAGCAGGTGCTCAAGGACAAAGAAGAATTTGTTGCATAAACTTTTTTCTGCAAAAACCTCAAACACACACACACACACACACACACACACACACACACACACACACACACATACTGGTTTCCATATTTCATGGGGACCAAGTTTGTAATCACCACTTGTGAGGACCACCCTTTCTAGATATTCTACAAGTGTGAAAAAAATTAGGTAAATTAGCCATTGGTTAGTGAGCCTAAACACACCTTCAAACCTTTGAAAAGTTGATGTACTGGTTTCCCTATGCTTTATGGGGACTTCCAGAAAAACAAGTTAACCTGTTCACAGGGGGTGACATTTGCATAAATTTGCATACATCACACAGATTTATATATTACTAGTGGGGACATATTTATATTTAAATAATGTTATATTTATATTTAATTTTATATTTAAATGACAAATAATGTAGTAAATTCTCCAACAAAGTTAAACCACAACATAATGTCAAGTTTCACATCTACTATAGCAGCACCTAGAATCATGCAGAATCCCTGATACCATAGATTGTGCTTTAATAGCTGTGCGAAGGCAGAACAGCAGGCTCACCAGAAGGTGGTAAAGACATCAGGGAAGACTGGGACACAACTACTGGACATTTCCACCATCCACCACCAATCCACAACCAGAATTGACCGGGGATTCCATACATGCAGTTTTAATGTCCCAGTGATTAATGGAAGTGAAGTTTTGGCTCTACCCTCATAAATTTAGATAGTGTCTGGTCTCGTTAGCCCGAAATAACTAAGTTACATGATTTGCCTATAAGGACTTTGCTACTACTCAGTCAACACGCAACACCACCCCACCCAGAAATCAAACTGGTTTGACCTGCACAACATACTTTTTTAATGACACAAGGTCAAAGAAAAATGGTTTACATTGCATAAATTACAATTCTGCAACAACAATAACATTATGTGTATAAAAAAAACATTCACACGCACAAGTTCAACAACTTCTGTGTGATGATAAAAAGTCTTGAGCTTTTTAAGAAATATCTGCCAGACTGAAAAATTGGCTTAATGAAATTGCATTTTAAAAGGAGAAATCTGGTGTGAAATGGACTTGGGTGTATTAAAACATGTACTCATTATCATGTTTCAATACACTCCAAGTCCATTTCACACCGGTTTTCTCCTTCAAGTTTTACAGAACAGAACAGATAATACAAGACAACTCCCACAATGCTGGAACTGGGTGGATGTTATTATTCACAGACAGGAAAAGACTGAGAAAAAACAAAACTTCTCCACAACCATTTTCTTTGTATTTGCCATACTATTTAGTGTGCATTTTCCTTTTTAAGGCTGTAATCCTGTTGTTGACGTAAAATTTCAAGTTCTGTCAGTTTCTGTTACTGAGAGCTTCAGGTTCAGCTCTCAAACATTTCTCACAGTCTCTCTTCGATGGTACAGTAAAAGATCGGATGAACTGATTCATTTGCCTCTCTACTGCCCTAACCTCCGCCGCCTGCCAGGGTGTTCTTTTCTGTGGAGCTCTACCTGTAAGGAGACAAAAATAAAGTTTTTACTGACAGTATAAGGGAGAAGCTATAGTTCCAAGTCCTGCGTCAGTACATACAGTACAAGTGAAATTATGAGGCTGATCAGAGCTGATATAGGCATCTGTCCTCAGTGATTTGATCAGTGTTCAGCTCTCAGTCTACCAGTTTACAGCTGACATAAACCTACATCCGAGCCACCACTTGTGATCATATGCCATTCTAGGCCAGAGGGAAGACCCTCAAAAGTGCTTTAGTTTTTGAGGCAGACACTCTATCTACATTTAAGTCAAGGCTTTAAACTTTTGTCTATGGCAGAGCTTTTAGTTAGGGCTGGTTCAGGTAACCCTCAACCATTTTATAACTATGGTGCTATAGGCTTAGACTGCTACATGGAGCCCTGTCCTCTTCTATCGCACATTTTGAACTGTCATTATCTGTTGCACCTTGTAGTTTGACCTTGGTGTCTCTCATTCTGATTTTCAGAGCTCTATCCCTCTGCACCAACCACTGCCTGCATCACCTCCTTCTTCCCTGCTGTTAAACTGGCCTGCACTTCCTGCTCATGAACCAGTCTCAGTCTGCCATCCAGTACTCCCACTAAGCTGCTCTCCCTGCCTTTCCTGCCAACCAGAAACACTGCATGTTTTCCATATTCTCTAAGGCTCCACATATGAAATGGATTCTTGTTAGGAAAATGAAAATTTAATTTGTGCTGATATACAGTACTTTAGCAAATGTACTCAGTTACAGTCCATCAGTACTTGGGGCCATCAGACTGAGGGTGAAAGATGGTTTATCTCCTGTCTCCAAATCAACTGATATTACTGCAATAATAATAAAGAAAAAAATCACCTTTGGAGGAATGTGCCTCAGGACTGACACCAGAAGATGCTCCATGCTCTGCTGATGGCTGTTTGTGTTGCTTGCCTGTAGAGGAGTTTTCATTCCCCACAGCACCTGCAACAGTTTCCTCTGCTGATGGTTCTATGAAATACATACATAATACATTTCAAAACAATACATTTCATTTGTTGCTAAATCTAAATATTCTATACCTAATAAATGATCAAGTTGAGGTTATATCTACTTCACATCATATTGTTGCATCCAGTATTTACTTGACAAAAGTTTGTTTCACTTGTGTCAATCAGCACCCCCATCTTATTGATGGTCAAAGCCTGAGCACTGTCTCTTTTCATCTCTTTTATTAGCAAGTCAGTTGAATGGTGGGCAAGTGGCCGATGAGACATCTGATTCTGATATCTATGGTCGCCTAGTAGGGGTGTAACGATACATTGATCCACATCAATTAATGATCCAATAACATCGATGCAAAATGAAAACATCGATCCACATAGTCATATCTTTAAGATAAACATGCTGTGTGCAGCAGGTATGGTCACGTGCAATGTTCCCTCTAAGCTGCGCTCTTGCGCAATCGCTCACTACTCCTGCGTTCTCCGTGCACAGCAAAACTATGCAGCATAAAATAAAATCCAACCTGAACTGTACATAAAATAAACACATAATTTCTGTACCATTTCACAATGCAACTCAGTGAGTGACAGGTGACAACAAGTGGTAACCTGCAACAGCTTCCTCTGCTGATGGTTCTATGAAATACATACACAATATAATTGGAAAAAAAAATCAGTGGAACATGTGGTAATTGTAGTGCTTATGCTGATGGTCAACAGTAAAGAGGAACTAAGTCCAGTTGCTTTTCATCTGTTTTGCTAACCCTCCTCCTGGCTATGCGCATTTGTTTTTAATGTAGCCGGCGAAAAATCAATCCATGGTGCGGTGGATGACGTAATATAACACATACGATGTTACGACATGTATATTTGTGTAGTCTTAACGGTCATAAACAACAGATTATGGGTTATGGAGCGCGTTTGTGTCGCAGTGCGCAGAGATGAGAGCTGGGACACCAGGGCTGGGACACCAGGGCGGCGGCCAAGTACTACACTGATAGGATTTTAGGAGGAGGACTACGGTCCTTCGACGTGTGCAGCGAGATGCTGATCATGTTTTACCAGTCTGTCATGGCCAGCATTCTCTTCTATGCTGCAGTGTGCTGGGGCAGGAACATCACCAAGAAGGGCTCTGGGCGGCTGGACAAGCTGGTCAAGAAGGCGGGCTCAGTGGTGGGCAGGAGTCTGGACTCCCTGGGGATGGTGGTGGAGAGACGGACCAGAAGCAAGCTCCTGGCCATCATGGGAAACACCAGCCACCCCTTGCACCATGTCCTGACAGCGCAGTCCAGCAGCCATCGTGGTGACCGTCTGCTGGCATTACGCTCTAGGACGGAGCACCACAGGAGGTCCTTTATTCCAGCTGCCATCAGACTGTTCAACAACACATAACACCCAAGTCATGGACTGTGTGCTCCTCAGTGCCCAGGCACTATATTATTTATCTATTGCACTATTATTTATTTATTTACTGGTTTTATACTTGTTTTAAACTCGTTCATCATGGGGTTAACTGATTTTACTGTTCACTTGTTGTCATTGTTGTTGTGTATTTGGGTGTGGCAAGATCCTATGAATTTCCCATTGGGATAAATAAAGTACTTATCTATCTATCTATCTATCTATCTATCTATCTATCTATCTATCTATCTATCTATCTATCTATCTATCTCCTCAGCTAAACATCCATGGTGGCCGCAGTCTCCAGAACCGCTCAAAGCGTTTTGAGGAGGTGGCGTCAAAGGTCCCGGGCCCTGGGGCCTACAATGTGCTGCCCGCTTCAGGAAACACACTCAGGGTTGCAACTGCTGATCCAGCACGAGCTGAGAGGCCTGGCAGGAAAATGGTAGGCATATGGATGAAATTGTGAGGCCAAAGTAAATAAGCGGTCAAGCAAAAACAAAAGTTATTTAATATTGATTTTATCCTTCTAGCCCATAATGTTGTATAAAAATTACAACTGCTATAAAGTGTGTCCTCTCTCTATATAAGTAACATGTGATAAATTTCTCTTTGACCGGGTCAAGATCCACCGTGGATAGAAAAGTCATCTGTTACCTCCTGTGTGTAAAAGATCAGTGTCTAGTGCAGATGTGCAGACAGACTTTGTACTTTTGTACGCTTTGTGTGCCTTTCTCTACTCTTACCAGTCAAATACTTTTGTCATGTGTATTGTCGGCCTCACATTAAATCCCTGGCTGTCCTGGTTGAGATCATACTTTTCTGTCTGGTCCCCATCTGACCGGGGTAGTGCCATATGTTGTGTTGTCCCCAGACAGACACAATTTTTTTCACACATGCAATAAAAACACAATAACTTCTCCTTAGTACTTGAAACTTTCGGTAACATTTTCTATGAAGCCTGTCTCTATGATGCATTATAACACATTGTGACCATATATAAAACATTATAACACTGTATGAACCCACTTATAATGCATTATGTGGTTATGGTTATGGTTGGGGGTAGGGTTAGGGTTGGTCATAACCATGCTCATAACTATGATTATACAGCACTATGGGTGCATTATAATGCATTATATGTATGTTCATAATGCAGTATAGATGGATGCTTTAAGGAAAGTGTTATCAGACCTAGCACTGTGAGCACCATGAAGTGTCATGTGTGAGATTTATTCCATTAAAAAAAAGATAAAAATAGCAGCGCCTACTCCAAAGTTGAGACTGCCAATACAGTACCTTGCTAGCACCTTAGCTCTTAAGACCAATTAATTAGAGGCCGCTATTTTAAAGCGTTGATGGGAGGCAGTTTATTCTAGACTTTTGTCAAAACAGTAACTTCTCTTTTGTTCTTATAAAAAGAACACCAGCTGGTGTATTTGCTGTAACATTTAAAGACCGTGTTCAAAGGCCCCCTTTGAACATGGAAGGCGAAACGAGAAAAATGGAATATGACAGCTTTGGTGTTTAATATGTCAGACATTCTCTCACGTATTGCAATGTGAAGCCTCGTATATGTGTAGCAGTGTTTTATATGCAGCAAAGACCCCGAAAAAAATTCGTGATCAAGACAGAAATCATGAGGATCAAAACTGCAAAGTCCTGTAGGCACATGTGACTGGATTTGAACTATCAAAGTAACAATTATCCATGTGCTGAATGTGGAAATACGAAAGAGGATGATAAGCACAGAGAAGATGAAATAGTAGGGCATGTATTGTTTTTCTTTATGCCACTGTAACAGTGCCAAAAAGTCCTATTTGATTGAATGTAGCAATTGTCGTCAGTAGTTCAGTGGCAGAGTCATTCCTCTTACTGTTCAGGGACAGTTTTCACACAGTTGTAACAACAGTTTGTTCATGTTACCTCTGTACTTTGTAAGGCCCCTAAAACTTTGCTCACCTTTTTTGTGTTTGGCATCTAGAAACAATGATGAATAGAAATTATGAATTGCACTAGAGAACAGAGGAGAACCTTGTAGCTTTGTAAATGTCCATTTGGCACAGCAAACCTACTTCCTGTTTGCTTTGAAATATAACGTCATATAGCTGGTTTAAACATTTTGGACAAAGAACTTGCAAGACAAGCAAACAATTTTAGCATTTAAGATACTGAATACTTAATATGTACGAACTGTGGAGGAAAGATGTGGAATTCCAGTAACCTCCCTCTTCATTAGCAGTGGCACTGCAGTATTGAGACATAGTAAGATCAGCTTATTATCGTCTCAGCAGTAAACTGAGATGATAAGTTTTCCTTTCCACTCCCTTGCTATGATAAATATATGCCCAGAGTATAAACACGTAGTCAAGCTTTAAGTTAACACTGAGCTCAAGGCTTTAATCCGATCAGTTCTGGACTGGTACTAGTGATTAACTCACTCTGTACAGTGAATGGATCATTTAAAACATTCACCTCCAGACCTGAGCAATCATCAAAGAGAGAGATTATGTTCACATCCTCCTCCTTCTAGGCTAGCATTAATTATCTGAGGAGCGCGCACACGCACACACGCACACACACACACACACACACACACTTGACTTACAACTATAGAGAGTAAGTTTTTTAATGCCTGTTTCCTCAGCAGATATGTTCCTATTCCTACATTTCTAGTTCTGCCTCTCCATTCTTCTTTTTCCTTTTTTTGCCTCTTATCTTTCGCCCTACCTCCTTCTCCCTCTGACCCTAGGCAGTGCTCAGCTACTTTGCCAGGGCATCCTTTGCATCGTAGACCTGACTTCTTTCTCCGCTCCCCCTGTCTTTCTGTCCACGCAGTGGCTCCAGGCTAAAAGTGTGCGGCTGGTTCGTCAGTCAAGTGTCCCATCCATTCCCTCTCCGGGCCAGGCCTATGGCTATGAGGAGGACGCCTTGGGTGTGCTCAGCAAGCAGCAGCCCCCTCTCAGGGACACAACCCTTGGCCCAGCCTTCTACAATCCTCTGCTGGTAAGGACACACATACACACACACACACACACACACACACACATATGCACACTCTTGTTGAAGTTTCAATGTACATCCATCAGGGAATGTGAAGTGTTCATTTGTGCACGCATGCATGCTTTCATTACTCTGTTCAAGTGTGTGTCTGAGTGTACTTACTCTGCCCGCGAGGCGAGGTCCATTAGTGTTAGTCAGATCTAATGCACCACTGAACCTCCTCCCCACCCCATTCAGTTGGCCCAAAACCCATTTCCATAGCTAATGAATGCAGCTTCACTTTAAAGAAGCCACAGCACACCAATGCTCATCCATTTTACATGCCAACAAAGAGAGCCATTAGTAATTATTCTTCAAGCTATATTACAATATTCACTTAAAATAATGCACACGCCTGCTGGTCTGGCTCTCAATTAAGTCATTTTTCATCTGTTAATGACCAACAGCGTCCTTGAGCATTGGCCGAGGTTGTGTCAACACACCGGTGCAGCCACAAAGACACGCTGTGATTTAAGGCTATCAGCCTTGGATCTATCTACGGCTCTATTTTTCGTCTCAACTTCTGTTGCTCTCCCTTTGAAAGTTCAACCTCCGTTTCTGTCTGTCTCCTTCCCTCTGTGTCTCCATCTGACACACTCAATTCTTTAAACTCAAACACTTCCCCGCCCGGTGCTCCGACTGAGTTCAAAAGTGTGGAGAGGCGGAATTAAGGGGCTGTCTGTGCATGCAACTTCAAAGTGGCCGGGGCAGCCTTTGAATGATAAGACATTAGGCAGAAATCAAAAGAGCATGCTATTGAGAAAAACAAAAGCATCTTAATCTGTTTTATCCAGTGACCTTAAACTTGTGGTTCACGTCTGTATTGACAAAACAATTAATTTTTGCATCCACTGATAATTAAAACTTAATGCACAGAATTAGAGATGGCGAAGTATGCTTGAATAGTAAGTAGTTATTGGCAGATACAGGCCCACCTTTTTAAAAAAATTTTTTTTAACTTTTCTTTAAGCAGGCAAGTCATTAATGGGCTAAGGGAGAGAGGGAGAGGTGGGGGAGGAGCTTATCTGAGACTATTATCACTAAAAAAATTATGCAGGCTAATATGATAACTGAAATGTAAAAGAATACTGTGCATAATGCAGGAAAAAGCATTTAGACTAATTTAGAAACAGTATTACCATGGGATATGTTGTTAGTTAAGTCTGTGTAGCATTAGACAGGCAGATTATCGTAACACAGCTGGCCTGATGATGATATGGAGCCCACACTGTGTTAGTATGAAGGAGACAGACAACTCAAATTAATGTAGAAAGAGAAATTAAAGAAGTTTTCTAACTGGCAAATCAAAGGTTGAGCTACAGTATATTCATGACAGATAATATAATTGGGGACATACCAGAAGTTCTAACACCAAAATCTGCTCCAGGATTTTAATTATGTTTCTTTTTTTTTTTTTTTACCACCGACTTTTCTGCTGTGCACTGAAAATTGTGCCTTTAAAAATAATATTATGTGCGTTAATTTTCGTTTCAAAAACATTAGTGTTTATATATATATATATATATGTATAT
>JAQLOL010000022.1:4101369-4111924 GCA_029783665.1 Naso thynnoides | reverse complement strand
AGCTGGTATTTTAAGTTCACGGTGTAACATTACTACCACATGAAAGGCAATTAATCTCTGTGTTTTTAAACTGTAAGGTGTGGATGAATTTGTAACGTTTTGATACCGCCAGATTGCGGCAGATTGTACCGTACACGGTACAGTGAATTAGCAGGCAAAAATGAAAGCCCCTTGCCCTCATAGGTTAGCTTTAGCTGCCGCGTTATATTGTACCAAATTTTCTCGTTCCTTAACGTATATAGCCCGTGGTGAACTCGTGCAACAGGGCTATGGGTTGAATAGCGCCAAAGTAATTAAGAAATGGGCTGCGTGTAATTTCTGCATTTGCCACGATAACATCAGTGTTGTCAGGTGGAAAATGTTAAAGTATCGTACCAGTAACACTCTTAATTCAAACTCAAATATCATATAACCTCAAACAAAATAAAACTCAACAGCATCTAGGTCAGTCTTGCCACCATTACAGCAAAAGCTGAACTGATTTTTGGGACGGTTCGCATTCACTTTGGGACAGTAAAAATTGTTTTTCGGGACAGTTCTGCGATGGTGATGAAAAAAGTTAGTCTGGAGCCCTGTATGTTAACATGACTTTTTTCACCTCTTAGTACAACTTTATTTAATTCTTTCTCTAAACAATTATTTTCTTTTTTCATGAATAGAAAACATTTTTGAATATTACATAATTAAAACAATAATTAAATAACATGGCAGTGTGAGCGACGTTTATGGCGATCTGTCTTAAAGCAGTGTTATCGTTTGTTAGTGGACTGTGAATGGAGAGTGTGTGGAGGGAAGGGGTGTGTATGAGTGACAGTTTTTCTTTCCTTTTTTAAAATTTATTTGTGCAATAAAGTGATTTCACATTTACACAGGTACACAGACATAACGATGACAACAACAACAACAACAACCGCAACATAGAGTGGTGAGAGAGTGGTGTGTGGCGCATGTGATGCACTTGCATATGCATGCAAACACACACAAACAGAGGTTGAAACAAAAAAAATCCTTTTCCTGTTACTCTACAAATGGCTGGTGGAGAGCAGCTTTTCATTTTCTTTATGTATGCAAGTATACGAGGAGTAATGACAAATAGCTGAATCTTGAATAATGCTTTTATTTGTATGTTCATAACTATGTGCACATGTAAATGACTTGCTATAAGATGGTAAGAGGCACAGCCAAAGTAAAGACTGAAAACACTATAAATTCAGTGATTAACATTATTTTTAGGAATA
This sequence comes from Naso thynnoides, assembly GCA_029783665.1. Taxonomy (NCBI): domain Eukaryota; kingdom Metazoa; phylum Chordata; class Actinopteri; order Acanthuriformes; family Acanthuridae; genus Naso; species Naso thynnoides. The sequence goes on along the minus strand of JAQLOL010000022.1, from coordinate 4,110,686 downwards.
TGTTTTATATGTTTGCAACCATTTTTAAATTCGAACTTGCAGGAACATTGCTTAAACCTTTTGTACACACATTAATGAACACAAACATTTACATACAATACTTAATGTCAACGAATAAATGACGACAGTGCTGCATTTGAAAATGAGAAAACTGGATTTTTTCCTTTTTACCTTATGTGACACAGGATGGTGTTTACTTGCATATGAATGTGTGCTAATGAAGAAACACAAAGAAGCAGCTGGATGTAAGGGTTGGCGACTGAATCTTACTGACTCTAGTAGTAAAAAACGGTCTAGGAGACAATTATGTAAATTTCTTGCTAAAATGTATGCTACAGCGTTTTAATATTCAAGATACATGATCTGTATTTTCAAGTACCCATCTGGGTAACAGCTGTTGTTTACTCTGATTAACTCCAAAGGTTAGAAGTGTTATCTAAATCTTGAGGCAAAGGTCTCGAGAACTGATCTTAACTATGCCGACTATGCTGCTCTATGGAAGGCAGAGTTTAAAGGGTAATTCGGCAGTTAACACAGAGGGCAGAAAATTATAGGTGCGCTGCTCCACGTCACTCCATATAGTTCCCATGTATCTGACTCACTTATACCACTCTGATATAAAGAACCTCTTGACAGTAACATCACAGCAGGTGTTTTCTTTAACATGCACTCAAGACATTAGATAGATACGCATGCAACTTACTTGCTGGAACCTTACTTTGAAACCAAGACTGGCCTTTGTTAATTGTATTGGAGAAAGAAGATGCTGCTGTCTGACCTCCTCTTGGACAGTATGTGTGTTTGTGTGTCTGTGTGCCTGAGCAGAGTGGTGGCACAGCAAGCAGACTGACAGAGACTCTGGCAGAGAGCACAGCTTTTTCTAACCAACCAGCATATTTATTGTTCTTCAGTAGAGGCTACAGGCATGTAGAAACAGTTGTGGAATTTCTCATCAAAATACTGAAACACAGACTCAAATACAAGCACTCAAATGAAACACAGACACTAATCATGCAGATTGAACGGTAGTATTATTGATCAATATGGAGACATAACTCTCACAAAATGTGGTGTGCAGACAAGATTCTGCAAATGTTAAATCTTTGGCTCAGCGGGCTCACCTTCTTTGCATAGCTAGTTACAAAAAACAGCAAAACTACATAACTGTCACAGTGTTCCAAATAGCTCTTTATCTGTACTGTGGGGGTCCCAGGTGGCTTCTGCCCCTCCAACATGGCACTCATACAATTTCCCAGATGCAAATTTCACACCCTATATCTCACAGTATTTCACTTTATTTTAGCTTTCTTTTACAAAACCTGGTTACTTGTATAGATGGATAGGAAACGGGCTTTTTTTAAAGAGAAATGTAACTGGGGTTATTAGACTTCTACCCCTCTGTGATAATGGAAAATAGGTCTGCTCTCATTTACAATACAAAATGTTTAAACACAAAAGAGAGCATAAGAAGAGAAGTTTCCTTCGAAGTTTCCTTCGTGACCTGCTGTTTGAACAACTCTAAAACTGTGACATTCATGAGAAATCTTGCTAATAAAAAAGCACATTTGTCACAAAGTGTTCTACACATTAGAAAGTGCTGAGCTTAGTTCTCTCCAGGCCCTCACTGTCAAGACACAAGGTCCTGCTGGTTCTCATTCCACCTAATCAGAGAGTGACTTACACCCGGACACCAAATGAATGCAGTTACCTACCTGGAAGGAAATAAAACCAGCAGGACTCAGGGTTGCAGGACAGCTGGATTGAGACCCACATCGAATGAGGATAGGAGCCTAAGAAATAAACAGGTGGTACACATAAAGTTTGTAATGTGTAATGTCTGTGACCCCCTTTTCAAAGTTCTTTTACCTCCAGACTCTGACATTTGTTTCTGTACATTGATATTGTTGTGTTTCACTGTTTATGCATTCAGATAGCGTGGATCAGTCACATTCTCTGCATCATAAAAGAACGTAGAGGAGCGTGATGTGACTCATTAGAAAACTGTGAATTCTGGTACTGATGGCCTCTGTAATAGTCTCCACCTCATATATCTGGCTGCACAGTGTGCCATTTTTCATGACGATGGCTTTGCGTAGTTTTCTGTCAGGCTGCAGTATATTGTGCTGATGGATGATCTGACTCACTCAGAACTCTTGGTGTGCTAAATCCTGATATAGACGGCAGATAACTTGAAAAACATACTGTACACAGTCGATGTAACGTTTGTGTTTCACATTATTATGCACTGATACAGCGTAGCTTCAGTATAGATCTAGATGTCGGAGGTCTGCCAGTTCAAATGATCAGTGGTAGACTTTTATTATATGCCAGACAGGGTGATTAAATATTTAACATTGCCTTTAACTTGGCTCACTTCCCTGGAAGCAGCACCTCCAGCTTGGTTTTTGTGTTCCCACAGACATAATTGGCCACAATTGCATGTGGGGAGCCGACGAGGTCGCAACAAAAATAGCGGCTGGTAGCACCATGTGTCACAGAGGTGGCACATCTGTCTGCAGCCCTCCTCGGGCAAACAGTAGAACTAGTAGTGACAACGACTGGTACAGGTTTTGGCCTTGCTAAAGTGAAAGAAAACACAAAAAAACCCTAAAAAGAAAACAATAGCTCACAGTACTGGTCTTTCGAGACACAATATTACCTCCATATTTCTGTCCCTGGATAGTACCTCTGAGTGCTCCATGGAGAGGATCTGAGGCCACTTGTAATGACTCCACACTGAGCCTCCTTTATGACCAGTTAATGAAAAATCACCCGGGGACGTCTTAGTAGTAACAGTTAGCCACATGCCGTGCTGCAGCCTAGGCTGTATCCCCGGTAACGGTGCCCCCACTGGGACGGATATTAAAAGTGTCTAATCAGGAAACAATCATGAGAAGGTTGTAAGACATTAAAGAAAAGAAAAAGAATAAAGGCAGAGAGCACGTCTTTATTATCCGTTTCATGATTGGACGTTTATGTCGTCTGTACTTTGACTTAAAAGCTTCATCTCGCAGTGGAGGTCGACATCTTGTTGGAGAAATTATTCACACTGCCTGGCTTTTGAAATCAGGAATATAAAGGATGTGTCATGTCAGTTGAAATGATAGAAACTGTCTTGTGGGGTGCATCAAACGCAATGGAAAGACCTGTTATCTGATTTCCAGAACATGTTTTTCCCTTGTGTTTGCTGTGAGCTACTTTGCTTCTTATTTTCCAGTTAATACTTTTCTCTGTGTTTATTTAGGTTTGAGGCAAAGTCCAGTTTGTTTAATTTGTGTATTCTTTTGACACTGAATTTCAGACTTGTCTATCCCCAAATTTACTCTACAAGGATCAGCTTGCCGAACAGTGGTTAAATACATATTGAATAATAGGCACGGCTTGATGTATTCAGGGTGATTTTTTTCTTATCTTGCAGCATGCCCTCTTTCAAAGGATGCTTAAATTTCTGACAGTCTAAATCAAACACATATCTACTAGTTCAAATATTTGAAGCTATGTCAGATGTGTACTTTAGCTACAGGTCTGGATCTGATAGGACTTGATTACCTGTCTGTGGAGAAGAAAGAAACAGACACATTGTTGAGAGATGACAGATCTGAACGAAGAGATGATTATGGGCCGAGCATATCTTAAATGAGAGTTCTCTAATCCAATGCTCTTCCCTGGTATTATTTCTCCTGATCCCCATCTTTCTTTCCCTTGCTCTGCTCTGCCTCTTATTTCCCTTTCATCCCTTTATCCTTCTTCCTCCTATCCAACATTCCCTCCTCTCCATCTCTTGCCTTCCCCTCCTTCCTCCTGGCCAAGCCTTCCTGATAATGACCTTTGTGTTGCGGAGGTCGTGGGATACCCTCAGGCAGCTCTGGCAGAGGATAAGTGTGGAATTTAATTTGGACCTGTGTTTTACCCTAAGGCAGTGGAATTCCTCTCTGTTATATAGGTCAGTAAAATATTGGCCTGTCCCTTGAAGCGACAGGAGAGAGGTTTGACAGGGTGTTTTGTCCGTCTGTCCGCCAGTTTTTGTGAATACATTCCTGCCTTTTGTCACTCAGTCTGTTGCTAGTGATGCAAAGAGTAATGGAGGCCTTGACTGATGGTTATTGTAATTCTCTGTAAGATTGAGGGATTGTCAATAGCAAGGGGCTGGCTCAATAATGAGGTGTTACCAATAGCTTTCATAATAAGTGCACTTTAACTTATTAGTGCACTAATAGTGAATTATGAGCAGTGAGTTAAACTTGCAGTGTAACCCATCGAGATACTGCAATAAAAAAAAAATCTTAGATTATTTAATACTCAATATTATGCAGGTAAATATATACAGAATTGAAAATACTGAACATAAATGCAGGATAATAAAAAATTCACTGATACTTCAGTCACACTGTTTCACTACCATATCCTCATACCCAAACTAAAGTTGTTTGCCATTGACCCACAAAATGGCATTTATGACTGTTGGAGAGTAACAGTAACATTTAGGAACCCAAAGCACTTAATTACTTTAAAGAAAAGATCTTGGTTTGGTTTCAGAATAAGTGTGTCAGCGGACAAAATATAAATGTAATCCACAGCATTAAATTTTGGTTTCAGGCGTAACAAAAACTGCTGTCTCTTGGGTGAATGCCCTGTGTTTAACCTATCCATCCACCCCGACCTCCTCCCTACTTTGTTGCTTTTCATGCTACTGTCATGATCAATGACCATGGCGAAAGAAAAAAAAATGAAGAAAATGAAACAGTTTCTTGAATTATACAACACATCAGTCCATAAAAACTGTCTGGGAGCAATATCAGCTTTGAAGTTTGATGATTAAAGCTGGGCCAATAAACAGTGTTTACGATATTAGTTTACAACTAACTATTTCCTTTATTTAAGAGTAGGCAGTATTTTCTGTTTTTAGCCTCATGATGAGATTAGTGTATCCTTTGCGTGTAACACAGGCTGTGATTGGATGTAGCTGATAGTTATGGCTGCATAGTTGCCAAACTCTGAATTCTGGTGTTGCAGGGCAGCAGAGGCAGTAGAAATAACTTTGATTGATAATAACCACTTGTAAACATGACTCATTCATTAACTGGTCTTCTCTCTATTCATAGAGTAATTACACGCCCATTGGTTTACAATTGATTAATTGATTACAAATGCAAGGAATCAACAATTGTGAAAAAAGGGGAATCGGTAAATTTGGTTTACTAAAACAATACATCAAATAAATTTGCAAATAGGATTTATAATTACAGTTTTTTAATATATCTTAAATAACCCCTCAGTATTATCAGTAAATAAAAGCCAATTTTCAATATCATTCTGGTACAAAAGCCAAATATTTGACAATATGAAGTTTTTGTTCCAGCAGGTCTGTTGGCATCATGCAAGTCATTTTACATTGATGTAACCAAGCAATAATCTGCCAGTCAAACAAATTCCACCTTATCTGCATTAGTATCTATTACACTGACAAAGAACCACACTTCATTTCTCTCCTTCCTCACCGTGGAATCAGACGTTCGATATTAAAACATGACTTTTATTACATTTGCCACTGACAGTGATTGGAAGCAGGATTCATAATATGGGGTGCAACAGTGTAAAAAATGATAATGAAAACAAATAGTAAAGGGAGGCACCTCACAACTGGAGACATTTCCATCCCTCACTTGATAACTTGTGCTGTTGCTCGTGGAGATAACACAGACAATGTTTTTAAGTTCAATATACATTTACTTATAGTTTATAATTTTGCGCAGATGTGACCGTAATTCACTGGTAATCTGCTGGAATAGCTGTTATTGTAGAAATGGTTTACAGTGTAATTATAGGTGACAACTGAATAATGTTTCTGTGTCAGGTGTCGTTGTGAAGGAGTTCTATAGGTGTCTATAGAGCTCAACTTTTGCTGTTGTGCATGTTGACCTGACCCTTCCCTCTTACCTGCCTCTAGTGCCATATAAGTCCTGTACAACATGAAGCAGCTACATATTTGTGGTCCATCATCACAGACAGACATCATTTACAAACCCTTAATTAGTTGACAAAAAATTCATTAATGTCAATTACAAGTGGAAAAACACCACATTGCTTTTAGAAAAAGATACCACACACAATGGGCTTGAAGAAGACAGAGAGAGAGAGAAGAGAGGTGAAGCTGAATGGGGGAAGAATAGGGAGGGAATGAAGGGAGGACAAAGACAATGAGAGAGAGAGGCTGTGTATAATGTCTAATTATCTATCCTATTAGCTCTGGTGAGATGATTAGAGTGTTTGCTAAACATACATTTATCAAACTGAGGAGCAGCATCCCCCCCCTCTACAGAATTAAATGAACTACAAAAATCCAGGAAGTGAAATTACGCTAAAAATAATGGGGGTGAGACAGAGGGATGAAGAAGTGAATGACAAAGAGAGGAGGAAGAAAAACATACTGTGGACAATGAAAGAAAGAAAGAAAAACTGTAAGACAAAGCAGTGAGAAGAAGTGAATGTCTGCCTGTCTAGGGAGATAAAGATGATAAATAAATAAAGGCCATTTGAGTCAGACAAAGAGCGCGACAGCTGCGTGGAAGGTAATGCCATAGGCAAGATACTCTTGAAATATCTAGAATAGGAAAACACGCAGTAGCCCAAGCTTTGTCACTTATTGACTTTTTGTCTCTGTGTTTCATTGCATTTTTATGATATATCCATGGACAGTTAATGGCATGTCATGGTGCAGCCTCTATTTATAGGAGACAAGGGAATCGGGTGATGAAAGAAAGGAACAAAAACAGGAAAATGGAGTTATAGATTTGATATGGATTTTACTGTCAGCTGTCAGGGTAATGATGATGATGTGAGTCCCTGTGAGAATTCAAGCGCGGTCACATGCATACGCTAGTGCACATAAAGAGACAGTGACCCATTAAAAATGTGCCCATGTACGCATAGATGGGCATGTATTTATGCAAAAATACCCACAAATTACATACAGTATACATATATGCATGCTTCCATTTGCAATGTGCTTATGAAAGCATACACATACATTGTATTACCACATCCACATTCACAATTAAGTGACTAAGGAGAAGTGCTAAGTGAGACTTTTACCCTGAGGCTTCAGACAGTAACGCTCATGTTATGCTCAATATTTGCCTGAACAATTCATAAACTTGATGAACAGAGTTATTCGAAAATGGGGTGGGGGGGCACAGGAGTGCTGCTGTCATATCCAGTAGTTGTATTGACTAGTCTCTCTGACATGAGCTTTTCGCTCCCATTTTCTTTATTTTTGTTTCTCTCTCACCCTGCCCACTCGCTTTTGTTTGCTCTCAGCTGTAAGCAGATTAAAAAACAAATTGACAAGCAATGCTATTGATTTTGCGCATGCGCGTCAGTCAGTTTGCAAATGTGTAACTGTGGCCACGTGTCTCTCTGTCAGCTGATTCATACGCTGTGCTACTCACTGCCACCTGCCCCAAAACGTAAAATCATGGTGAAACTGCAATCTTTGCCTCTACCATTCATTCATTCAATCATTCATTATTCATAACTGCTTATTCATGGCAAGTTCACAGGGGGGGGGACACTGCCAACTGACACTGGGCAAGGGCAAGGTACACCGGACAAGTTGCCAGTTCATCACAGGGCTGACATATAGAGACAAACAACCATTCACACTCACATTCACACCTACGGGCAGTTTAGTGGCCAGTAAACCTAACACAACTAACTTAACTGTGAGAGGAAGCAATGAAGAATGACTCAGTGAGTCACCCTCTAACATTTAGCTTGTGTTAAGTTAGAAACTATGGCTCTATAGTCAATGGACAAAAGAGACGACACCATTGACACCATCAACAGCATCATAAGCCTGCCCACAAATGACCTGCTCTTCTCCCTCATAACTTGTGAGGCAAAGAGGCAGTCAAACAATATGCTCTTAAACACTTGAGCCAACAAGTGCTTGCTGACTCAAGGGAGGTCTCAGCAGAGCTCTCTCAACCCAGGTTGTTCATCTCATGAGTCTTGTTTGTAGAGTTGAAAAAAGACTTTGAAAACCACTGGATAAAAAACTGATGAACAGAGAAGCCGTGCTGCAAGAAGGGGTTTTCTGTGAAAAACATAATCCATAAAATACATTATAATAAATAATTTAGGTGCAAGTTTATTCCCTGTATTCTTGCTGCCTTCAGCTGGTGGCTCAGAATAAATCAGTAGCATAGAAGTGTAAAAAGAAAAAGCTGCAGGTCTTTTTTAGTCTGATCTATTGTATGTCTCCCTGTTACTTGAAGACATATTATTTTCAGACTAGTTTTAAGCCTTTGTCTGGCCTCTGTCTGGGCTTCTATTCTGTTTGTCTGCTTTACTTTTTTTTGTGTGTGTGTGGTTTTTTATAAAACCAAATTGTCGTTAAATTGTGGTCCATTAAAAGATATGTGAGTATCTGGCTGCTGGGAAAAAAGCCTCTAATTCAAACAGTTTGCTGAATCTAATTGAAGTCTGATGCTCAGAGCACGTAATGGGCTGATCCACAGACAGAGAAAAAGACTGTGTGTTAGATGATGATTGACAGATGGATAAAAGGACAAGTTCTGCCAGAGACTTCTAGGGGCTGCAATGGTCTGACTCCTACGCAATATTTAAGAATGGCTCGAACACCATACAAATAATTTTTCTCCTCTTGACTGAGTTTTATTCTGATGGTGGTGTCTTGCAAAGGCCATTGGGTCATTAAAATTAAGGTAAAGTATCCCCTAAGGACCTACAGTATATTATGCTCAAAAAATTATTCAGCATTTTTAAATCATCCTCCTGGGAAGAACAGGCATCAGTTGTTTTAGAACACTCCCCAAAACGACATTTGCCTGCTTCAAGGTGTAATTTACCTTTTCTATGGGGAGCAAAGGAGGAAGTGGGGTCATGATATTAGTAGAGATGGTCCAGATTAATTGGAATCGAGATTCATCGCGATGTTTAACATGACGATTTGGCATCGATTATTAGCGTCAATGCTTCACCGCAGAAGACGGAACCAAATAAAAGTAAGCGGAACCAAAGATATGCAACGTGCACGCTGATCAGACAGTTTAGCGACTGGGACAACAGGAAGTAACGACTGCGTCGTGTGAAGCGTTGGAAAATGGCAACCGCGACACCGCTTACTGCTCCAAAAGAGCGTTTAATAATGTCGCCACCCAGACTAAGCGCCAGTTTTTGGAAGACGTTCGGGTTCTATGTAGCCTGGTTAACCATCCCCTTCCACATCGTTTCACTTTGTGAGAAGCGTCTGGCCACTCTCCATTGAGAAACGTTTGCATCGTGGTGGGCGGGAT
>JAQLOL010000022.1:4068813-4088582 GCA_029783665.1 Naso thynnoides | reverse complement strand
TATCATGTTTTTGTGTTTGTTTGTTCTGAATGTTGAAAGTGATGATTTTGATGAATGATCAAATGATGATGCACTCTATACATGGCTGATCAGCAACAGTGGGGCCCACATAACCAGATCTTTCACCTGGACGTACCTCTTAGAAGTTTGTCTCGTCTCCACACTACATTTCATTCCAAAACACTTGTGAGAGGTGACACAATACCATGCGCAAGACAGAAGCAACTTTTTTTTTTCTGTCAAAAATGAACATCTGCAGGAAACTTGCAGCCCACTTGGTTTGTGAGCTGATTCGCAGCGACAAAATGAAGAGTGAAGCCTTCCTTGTAGCAAAGGGTGTTTATGTTGTTTTGCATGTGTTAAAACCAATTCCCTTGGTGGTTCTCCTTTTCCAGATTGTGTTAGAAATGTTGTTTTGGTTTAAATTTAAAGATACGTTTCTGGTCTACTTGTCAACTTACCTGAACTGAATCTTAGGAGTAATCATAGAAGTGAACTGATATCTGTTCATGAAAGCTCAACAAAAAACGACAAAAAATTTAGTTCTTGAAGTCACTTCTGTTGGTTACAAACAACAGTCTTCATGCTTTGAAGCTTTTTTGTTTTTAAGAACTAGTGATTCTTTGATTACAAAGATGGTATGAAAACTGAAATGGTGAGTTAAAGAGGCCACATTATGCTTTTGGATTTTCCCTGTCCTTTTGTGTGTGTTTTCTTTTCTTTTCTTTTTTTTGTGCATGTGAAAGACTCTGAAAAGGGAAAAAGCCCAAAGCCCAAAGAACTGATGTCACTGGAGATACTGAAATGTCAGAACACATTTGAGGGTAATAGCAATCACTCATTGTGCATTTCAACAGTTTTCCTCTTGCCTCTCGTCCTTATAGTAGGTGGAATCATAGCATAACTTTACAGGGGCTTAAAACAGACAGCCTCCATACCTTACACCCCAAGTTATCACAGAGACAACAGACACTCCCACCACCCTTGTCACCAGTCCTGTGTAGACCCAGGGGGCACATACAAAGAGAGGCCTGACTTGTCCAAATGATAGAACCTTATGCACAGGCAGATGGACCATGACACTGCTGTGCATATGTAACAGTGGGATATGGTGACTTTCACTGTAAAAAAAAACAACAACATTTAAGTTGTTGAGTAGGTAGTAGAGGAGGAACTGTAATAAGCCCCATTTTCTCGAACAATTGTTAGATTTAAGATTTTGAGCTATTTTGCCTGAGTACTTGTCTTCCCTCAGTGTGTGTGTGTGTGTGTGTGTGTGTGTGTGCATGCGTGTGTGTGTGTGCGTGTGAGAGAGAGGGAGAGAGAGAGAGAGAGAGAGGGGAAGAGAGAGAGATGATTGAAAGAGCTAGTGTTGCTTCCAGTCCCTGCTGACTTTGAGTGGTGAACATCAAAGACAAAACCACTGGGTTTGATTTAAACCTCACTACACAGTTCATCATCATGTTCATGTCCATGGGTGCAATGTTATCACAGGGGCTCTTTCTTCTTTCTCTCTGTGTCTGCTTGTCTCCCAGTCTGTCTGCTGTCTCTCTCAACTCTCCCCCCAATTCTTTTCTGCATTTCACCGTCTCTATCTTTCCTCTCACTGTTTTGCCTGTTGCCAATATTATGACCCTCATCCTCGTTTCTCCCATTTCTTTTGGTTATTTAGCAGCAACTTGCAGCTGCTTGGACTGCATATGTTTTGAGTGTCGCAGTCATTCTTAGTCAGCTGGTGTTGACAGTCAACAGATGAAATCATATTGTGTGTGGTGTTAAGTGTTGTCTTCTGATCCATCTCTTGCCCAGCTTTTTGGTTTGTAATATTTCCATCATGGTTACCTGTACAAGGTGATGTGAGACTGCTAAAACAAAGCAAAGACAAACGTTGTCATGTCAACAAAAAGATGCCATCAGCTCTTGATGTGGCAGTCCAGCAACATTTTTCAGGAACTTAATCTGCCTTTGAGAAACAACCCCCTTTGACTGGGTTCTCAATTTCAATATACTGCTATATATACTGCTCAATATATAGGTAAAGTTATGCCAAATTCTCTAATGTCTCCCAGCTGAACTCCTGTTTAAAGCTCGTGAACATCTTTATCTTCTGCCATTTTCTTGCAAGTGCCCAATCTTTACTGCGCATGTGCAACTCTTAGCGGGCATAAGAAAGTGAGATGCCTGACTCTTTAGCCAGATCTATCATTAGGCCCATTAAAAAAAGTCTTTTAATTGTTTTTAATGCCTTACCAAATCTAACCACTCTTAGTCAAGAGTTGCTAGATTTGTGTTTTCACTGGATTTTGGTGCTTACCAGTTCCATGGACACGCTACTCGACCTGCAAAGTCATTGGGTCTCTTCTGTCTTGTATCCAGAGTCTTTCAGTCATTGAGGTTTTCACACTATATGACTGATCACGGACAGACGGTAAGATCTCTACTGGGAGGGGCCTACAACGAGTGTGAGACGTCCCCAGTCACTCAGTGTTCTTGTAACATTGTAACTCTCTCTTATAACATAGCTCCAGTACAACATTAATGTTCTAGCCTATGGCCTGAAAAGTCAGCACTAACAAGCATTGTTGTTGTTGTAAAATATAACCTGTTTTGATGCATTGTGCGCTCTGCTTAGAGAGAGCGAGCGCAGCGCGGGCCAAACAAGCTTAAAGTGAAAAGGTGAAAAGAGAGGGAGCGATGGTAACAAGAAAGACAGTGAATCAAAGAATTAGAGTTATTTTCTGAGAGGTTCACAGCAGTTGAGTACAGGAAGACACCATTAGACCTTCGCACTGCTGTTAATTTTATAATTTTGACGTAAATTGCATCCGTCGGGTGAACATTTTGCTTTTTTAATTTTAAGCTCCTGCCTGCGGGCCACTTAGCAGGCCAGGCCACCAGGAAAAGCCTGGTGCTCCCAATGACCAGTCCAACATTGGTACCTGCACTCCTGCAGCTGAGCCAGATATTTATAATGCTAGATATGCTGCAACACTCAGTCACACTCTAGGCAAGCTCACGATTTTGTCCTTGAAGAGTTCACACATGCTGACTGTCGCTTATGGGAGCGTGCGCTGATTTGCCCACAATCTGCCTGAAAAAAAGCTCCTGTAGTTTGAACTGGGCATAAGCAATCCTGCTATAATCACAATGTATTGTCCTCGTTCATTCATATTGCTTTTTTCTCCATTAAAAAGACTAGAGATTCTGTTTATGAGTACAAAAGGTTTTATGTGTCAGAGTACATGTCTAGTCGTGGTATGTTTCAATAATTTTAATGTTCAACAGTAGGGGCTCTATTTCTGTGAAAAAAAAAAATTAGAAAGTGTGTCACAGCTGATTTCAGTAATGGCCAATCAGATCAGTTCACCTGACTCCCTTTAAAGATGAGCTGAAATGTCTGTTTTCAGAGCATCAACTGCTGTGTTGTGATGTATTCGCTATTCAAACAATTAAACAACCAATGAACGGGCTTTAGGGGCTGGACATAAGTTGGACGAATCTGATTGGAGTGTTGTTGGCAAGTGTTGTTTTTACCCCTTGGCAACCGTTGCTAGGGCTTTGTTTTTTGATAGTTAACTGCTAAATTTTAACACCAGGCTAGCTTTAGCTTATTAATATTTAGTTTACAGGTTTATATTGACAGGTGGATTGGTGTGATAGAATTGGTTGAATTCAAAAAATGATTCAACCAATAATGGGCTGAGTCAATGATGACATCAGGGACCCAGGAGATTTTGTATTAAATGAAAGACGGAGGTGGCAGACTTTAATATAGAAATACGGAATAATTCATTTTTTGTAATTTTTTTGTGATACATTTTTAAATTTGACTACAATAAGAGTAAGGATATGGTCCAAAAGGGTTGGAAATGCATTTTTGACTTCAGCTTAACTTTAAGACGTCTAAGAACTTTAAGGCCTATTGTCGATTTCGGCTAAAGAAGATGCAGACAGGTGCCAGCCAAACGTTATGCAGGAGGGTCAGGCTCATAATCACATTTTATTGATAACAACACTGATGAAGAGTAATGTGCTCATAACATCACTGATGTTGTGGTGTTAATAAAGTAATTGCATTGGGAGCTTTGATGTGTGTATTTACTTTCCAGTGTTTAACTAAATGGCCTAAGCTGTCGTCTGTAAATGACTGCATCCTCACACACCGTGACTTTGCATGGCTGGATAGATTACTGAGCTAATGCTTTGTGTCATGTGATTGCAATTTAGGCATATAGTTAATCGATTTCCTTGATATAAACTAGAGAAACTAACACTAAGAGAAACTCTTGTTTATTGAAGTAGGCTGCAGGTACAGGTAGGCTCAAATTGTGTTAGATCCTGCTGGAACATGTTTCAGAGCCTGCCAGACTTACACCAGCACCTAGTATTTGATTACCTCTTTCTGTCACTCAAAATCTCTAAATAAATAGTGTGTAGTATTTCATGTTATCCATTCTTTTCTTTTTTTAATTTCCCACCAAAGTTACCTGTAGATCACTTGTTTGCCTATTTTGGATGCAATTTAGAGGGACAGCGGTCAGGTCCCTCAGTGACGCCTAAAGTGAGATTTACCTGAGGTTTGTGTATGTCACATGAGCTCTGCTGGTATGTGTTTTTATGCATTTTGGTGTCTAAATATTTTCGCATGTGGTCACTGTTGTGTTTGTGTTGTGAAATGATGAAAAGAGTCAATAGACTGACAGACAGACAGACAGATCATGTCCCTTAGTTTGGCTTCTTAGCCTGCTTGCTTTTTGTGGTTGTTTGTGGATGTTTCGGGCCTAATTTCATCTGCTACAAGTTAACTGGAAAGTGCAGGGACGGAGGGAGCAAGAGGGACACAGGAGACGTTCTACACAAAATAATGCTCAGTTTGTGCTGACAGTTTTTATTTTGTGAGATGTTGTCCAGTGTGCTTCGAGCACTGTAGATTGTGACTTTTTAACTTTTTTAACTCTTGCCCAGACCTGCCAGAACAGCATCTGTCTGTAGTGGGCGTGGTTGCGGGTCCTTGATTTACAAATCAAGCACTGCTTCTATGTCAGCTCCTGCCTTATTCCGTGGTGACTGTGTTCATTTGGCGGACAGTGGCTGCTGCTTTATGAGGCACGTCAACTGTCTGATTAAACATCCAAATCAAAAGAAACAAGTCGGCTTGATATTTTTGATGATTAACTGAAATAGAAGATTGCATTTAAAGTGAGTGTTTTGATTAATTTTGTAATGAAAGGCCGAGGACATCCATGACCCCTGCCTGTGGAATGTAGATAGGTCTGTTCATGCGCGCTGTTACCAAATAAAGCCAAGAAAATAGCACTCTGCCGGCTGCACTGCACTTTAGACGTGTTTCAGGATGATGGAGGCGTAAGTGCAAGTTCACTGCAAAAATGACACCAGAGTTGCACTGCGACAGCACATCATTACCAACTCACCCTCTGTTGCGCTGCCTCACCCAGCTCGGTGCAGCCCAGTTCACGAAAAAAGCCACTTGTGCTGCATGAAATGACAAATACGCTGGACCTGCGCTTAGACCAGCTTTGTGCCACGACGAAAATAGAGCCCTATGTCTCATTGTGTGTTTGTGTGTTTGTGTGTGTGTGTGTGTGTGTGTTTGGCGGCATGTCTCATTTTGTAAGTATTAAACCTCAGTAACGTAGGCAGAATATACTGCATAATTTTTCCACATACATTTTAACAACCTCCATCTTCCTATGCAGATTTGTGCTTGTGGATGTTGTTTCATCACCATATGCTTTGTTTCTTCCTCTCTGCCTCTCAACCTGTCTCTCTGCTCCAGTTGTCTCTGTTATAGGGGAAAACTGTACCTGCTGGAATTTTTACAGTGACAGCAGCTAGTAAAGCTGTTGAAGGATCTCATATAATCCTCCTCTCCTCTCCTCTCCTCTTTTCTCCCCTCCCTACAAAATGTACCACACAGCTGTGCAGAGCTTATGGAATTTTTTTAAACTACAAATTGCAGCATAAATGTCTTTGGCAAGTTATCCTAATTACTATGAAGGGTAAACTTAACTTTAAAAATTGGAAATTGGTGGTGAGGACCTCTAAACACAAATGCATGCACTTCACACAAACACAAGCTTCTTTCACAACCACATCATTGCATATTAGTAATGCAACATTTAAACATGATTATTGATGTTTCAGCTACACTCTCAGTTGAATTGCACACCTAACAGTAAACAGGTGACACCTGCCACTAGAAGCTCCAAAAACAATTACATTAAAAAACATTCATTCATTCATTACAGACATAAATGCCATGCATTTGCGAGTCAGACATCTCATGGCTCACAGCCTGAAAAAATCTTTTTTCTTTCAGTGGAATGCATGTCTAAGCTGCAGTCTCAGTAATTAGCTGTGTGACTGTGAATCTATAGGACACCACAGGCCATATAGAGTTAAAGATGGCGTGAAGTGGTGCAGAGAGGGAGAGAGATAAGAGAGCACTGAAGACAAGCAAGCAGAGAGAGTGGGATGACAGCGATGAGGCAGAGGCGGGAAGGGGTAAGAGAGGAAGGAGAGACAGGAACAGAGGTGTGACAGCAACGGAGAGGTGATGGAAAAGCGTAAAGAAAGACAAGCGGAGAGATAGATGGCAGCAAATGGAGCAGCTGAAGTGGCTAGTTAAATTCAGCAGCTAAAAATGTGCTCTGAGGACCTGCAGTCTGAAGCAGACGGCCGCGTAATGGAATTGTAGCTTTTTAAGCAGCAATCAGTGTGTGTGTGTGTGTGTGTGTGCGCGCACATCCATCTATACATGTGCCTGTAATGTCATAGAGCCATCTACTTGAGCAGCATTAGGTCACAGTGAGGGTTCATTTAGTGTTTCTGTTAAATGCACCATGTTCGGCACTTACTTCCGGAAAGTAAGCTCGATTACCTTTTTCACGCACGACACTGATCTTATTGGCTAAGCTTAATTTAACAGAGAGGGGAGTGTGGACGGATCACAGGAATATTAAAAGATGCAGGAAGCAGACGTCAAGCAGAAGCAAATATTAATTAAATGCTGTGATCTTTACTGATATATAAACCTGTCGAGTTCAAAGCACGGAGTAAAAAAGAAAGAAGCTTAATTTATCTGTTATTTAGTGTGAGTCATAGTAGAAGATGTCTTAAACACAGCTGACATTTTATCAACCTTCCTCAGGATGTGTTGTTTATGTCTGTACACGTGTACCCTACATGTGAAACTTTCATACTTCTTGTGCCTGTTCTGATGTATTATGTGTCCGAGCAGGCGACAGTGGTGATCGGAGGTGTTACATTTTAGAGGTGTCTGTCTGATCTGCCCCTTTTTGGTGATCTCGTGGTGCCAAGTTTGGCACAAACACCCACTCTGACTCAAGAATGAATTGATGAAAACTTGGTGGTCAAAAATCAATTAATTAGAACAAAATTTCCCACAAATGTCTAATAGGATAAAATGATGAATGATGATGACATTTTACATCCAAGAGTCCAAATGTCAGCTTCAGTGTGACATCATAAAAACACTTCTGGCCATGAGCACAATAACTCAGTAACAGAAGGCGAGTTTGTGACCATATTTCACATTCGACCACATGCTGAATTGTGGACACTAATCCTGTTTGCCAACCTTGAAACTGTGATGATTATATAAATTTTCTGTGCTGCTGGGTTCATAATGATTGTGAAGCATCCACGTTTTAGAATTTGCAGCAACATCCCTTATTTAAAGCATTGTAGTCCACTACAAGCCCGTGTGATTTCTTGATAATTTAGGATGAAAAAACAAAATACAGAATAGTAAGTTGTCGTACTTGCAGTATAAGTTGCACACCGGGTTGGAATACAACATAAATTTCCAACACCTGGCTGCCTTGGCATGAACATTTACTCATCTGGTGCTCCAAGATCCCATGTCACTTAACTGCACAGCTAACTGAGCTAACAAGCTAATGGCAGCTGCTAGCCACAGCCAAAGAGAGCTACAGCAAACAGTGTAGTGAGCAGCAGACAGGGGTCATCCTCGTTATGTTCTGTGCCCTGTTATTTTCACACAGTGCACCTTTAAGGCATGTCTTTGTGCTTGGTAAGCCTGCAGGTTTCTGCATGCTCCACATGTACAGAGCATTAGCATTCTTTGTTTTGCTGGCATGGTGAAATGTATGCATGGTTGGGGATGAAGCCTGTGTTGCTTGTCTGTGTGTGTGTTGTGGGAAAGACCTTGCGTCCACTCTTTCCTCTGTGCTTGTGTGCACATTTGTACACGTCTGCATACATACAGAGCAACATCATCACTAACTCCCCGCATGGATCTCCTTTCCCTTCTCCCCTCTTTGACCTAGTGAAAACATCCTATAATCTCCCTCATCATTGCCATGCTGGTGGTGTCGTCACTTCCAAAGGCTCTACCCCATCTCCCTGACCTCCTGGGCAACCCTGAGGGTGACCTGGAGTTGAACTCACAACCCTTTGCCCATTAGGATCAATACTGAGATCTTAGCAGCCCCGCCAGTATGCCTAAATCCTACTGTGGCAACTCAGGCATACTGATGTGTGTGTGTGTGTGCTGGAAGGTTAGAGGAGGAGGAGGAGGGGAAACAATGAAAGCGAGAGAGATAAAGAAGAGAGAGTGCTTTAGTAATGTAAGAGGTAGATTCCTCAGGAAGTATACCAAGCTCAAAGAGGTGGCAATTAAGTTTTGTTTTGATATCTTTTCAGTGAGGTGATTTTCAGATCAAACTTTTAAAAGCATGCACTGTTGAATTTTTCTCACGTTCCAATTGCTAGAAGGCTTTTCAGATAGAATACAGTTTGTGCTACGCTCACCGTTGTGTTAAGCGCTCTAGTGGAGGAGGGCAGAGCAAAATATTTTTATATTTTCATCGTTTTGCCCCTTCCACTTCCACTTCCACTGCCTAGTTGGCTGCCGTGTTTCTATTGCCTGCTCAGTGCAACGCAGAACTGCCCAGCCATTGGAAAGAATGGGTCTCAGAGCACAACACTGCCATTAAGACCTGGGACAGAGAGACTAATAATTCTTGTGTTGCTGTGTTTTGTTACATGTTACAGATTCACGTTGTTTCTGAAATCAGCCTTAGTTGTCTCTTTCCCTTGACGCAGAAAAAAAAAAGAATTGAGTTCCACTGTTCATGTATTTAACTTTGGAAGGTAGGTTCATTCTCTATATTTCTGCACCATCTCTTTTAGTTTTAGTTACAGTATGTATAAGTTAAGGTTGTAATGCAATCAATGAATAGTAAAGATTAATTTTTTTTTTACTTAAATGTCCAGTGACCCTTTTAGCTGACACGTTGAACAAAGACCAAACACAGAAAAAATTAGATAGATTTGTCTTTGTCAAACATTATGTTCTTCATACTACACTGTCAGACATTTTTAGTGAGAGATGGTATTTTGCAAAAATAATAAATTTTAGCAGCTCTGCTCATGTGGTGCTGTGGAGCATATCTGAGTAACCAGCAGCTTGGCATACACATTTGATGAATATGAGCAGATATTAAAGGACCCTTTAAAGTTCATGTACAACTGAACGCAAATACTGTAGGACATATTGTGAGATATGAGGTCGTTGACATACATGACTGGATGGTGTCTGGCACATGGGAGTGTAAAATGACCTTCATGCCTGTCTGATGAATTGTGAGACTCAATCCTTCAAAAAGTTGAGTTTTATGACTTGTTTTTTCCCCTGAAGATACTGGAAAGCTGTTTCACATGAGACTGTTGGCTTTCACAAGCAGGCTCGTACACTGTCAGTTGATACAGTTTATGTGAAGTTTTATTTGACTTTTAAAATGCTGTAAAAACCAGGGTGATTGGTGAAAAACGCCAAGAACTGTTGATTATTCCTGTTTTAAAGACAAAGGACAACCATTCATTAGTCCTCACTTCATCATGCTGGCCTCCATTCATTCGTCTGTTTGTTTCCTTCTATATCTGTATGTCTTTATTGCCATATAGTGAGGTCTGTTGACAGACTTTTTGCAGTTGTTAAGTAAAATTTCTTTCACATACATATAGAAATCAAGTCATTGCCATGGCGACATTGGACGATACTGCTTCCAGCATCAGTGACCCTTCATTGCACCCAAAAGTCTTGATCAGAGCACCCTCAAAAATTTGAGTTCATGTTGATGCATTTAGACACTTTAAATTTGTGCTTATGTGTAAATGTGTCCCTGTTGTTTACACACACTTAAAAAAAAAAAATCCACTA
Source organism: Naso thynnoides (assembly GCA_029783665.1). Lineage (NCBI taxonomy): Eukaryota > Metazoa > Chordata > Actinopteri > Acanthuriformes > Acanthuridae > Naso > Naso thynnoides. The sequence goes on along the minus strand of JAQLOL010000022.1, from coordinate 4,078,354 downwards.
TTGCTCTTATTTTCCCTCCCTCATCATCCCTCGTCTCTTCTCTGTTTTTGTCTGTGCAGTTGAGTCCAGGTATCATGAACACAGTAATAAAAGGCACCTTCAACGTGACGCTCAACGACCCCCTGCGTCCCTGCTGCCCTCCCCATGTGGCCCCTGGCCCCTTAACAGCCCACAAGACCATTAACACTGTCGCACCCAACACCTTCATCAGCACCAGCACTTCTTAGAGCTCTTTGTGGGTCAAAGTTTAGAGGTGAAAGGTGAGTGGTGTAAAAGGTCAATCTTAAGGTCATCACATTTCAATTCATATTCAGGGGAAAGCTGAATCTTCATTAATATGTATGGCTATATCCATAAATCATATATCCATGTTGAATGTGTAATAGATAATGAGTAAGCTTATTTTAAGTACTGAAATGTAATGTTAGAAAGCTTACCAGTTAAATGAGGAGAAATGTGGTGTGAGATTTAGATGTTGCAATAAAAACAAGTATTGCAAATCAAAATAAAGCTTGAGGAGGTTTTCTAAACAAGTTGTTTTTCTATAAATTATGATAATCAACGCTGGAACATTTCTAGCTTGTTTGAGCATCTTTTTATTGAAATTATTTTTATTTCCTATGACCCCTTAAAAGCTTACTTCAGCAGTGTGTCCAAGCTCTGTGTTTTGCTGTGTGTGTGTGTGTGTGTGTGTGTGTGTGTGTGTGTGTGTGTGTGTGTGTGTGTGTGTTTCAAGCAGAAAAACTCAGATAACACAGAGTTCAGTTGATCCCTGGAGCTGTTTTTTTGACAATAGAGTTTAGTTTTACAAGTGTTAGAAATTTCCCTCATAGCTCATTTCACAGTTAGGTAACAAATTAGAGCCACCTAAAATATGTTGTCTTTTATTGTTTCAGGCGGCAGTTTGGAGGAAGATACCATCTCTCTGTTCAATGCTGCAAAGTGAAATATTTACAGTGGACCCTGCATCTACAGCTCATGGTTCCCTCGTTCTGTGCTGTCAAGTTTGAAACAGTGATACAGCTGCTTTTATGGTTCCATCTGTATAAACCACTTTGTTAATCAATAACAATTAAAAAGCTATTGATATGAATATTGCCTCAGGACTTTCAAAAGTACAAAAAAACCTTTCATAGGGCCCTTTGTTTTCATAGAGCAACAATAAAAAATCCAACCTGAAATGCAGTAAATAAGACAATGATTAAATAGGATGGAAGATATTTCAGGACTGATTTTGCTATCTTATTTTATTTTACAATACTTATATAACAGTGGTTCTCAAACTATGGCGCTGACCCCTGTGGTGGGGCATGGAGCCACTGCACATGGGACATGAATGACCAGGGGAAAAGTTTGGGGCAAAACCAAGTTGAATGAATATGATTTATGCATGAAAATAAACAAACAAACAAGAGTTTTATGATGTTATCATGCAGACCTTTATTTGACAAAAATTCAAAATTGGAAAATTAAACCTTTTTTTGTAAGTTACTTTACATATCATGGTTAAAAATTAAAACTGTATGTGGGGAGGGGAACTGAGGGGAAGGAAGTTTGAGAATCACTGTCATATTGGTTGATGACAGCAAAGCTCAGTAAGTGGCTGCATGGGATCACATGCCTTAAGCCTGATTTGAACTCCCACATACTGTGTCTGAACCTCCAGGAATGTCAGAAATCATGTTTAATTTAATAACAATGAACCAGCACATGGGACATTTATAAAAATGCCATTATGCTAAAAAGATTTGTAGCATACATTATTGCTAAGCATGCATAAATCATGATGCCATCCATTATGTATGTTTGAGCTAAAACAAGTGTGAAAGTCATATAGAGGACTCATAACTTATGTTTTAGGTTTGTTGAACTCTGATGTGTTTTGGCCATTAATCAGATAGTCTGACCTTTTTTTTTATACTTTATATACTATCACATTCTGAACAACATACTGTGCAGGAATACACATTCAAACCAAAAGAGTCGACTGCATGTGAAACTCAGTCTGTTTACATACATTTTTGGTGTGATACATGTCTATAGTAGCATCATTTGGTGCCTTTGACTTGGCTTTAACTCAGCATTCAGAGGAGAGGTCTGATATGTGACTACAGCATGAAATATTGAGTGTACAAGCTCCAACACTTTGAAACACCCTGTAAAAGGAAAGAGAGAGTCAAGAAGAGGGGAAAGAGAAAAGTTGTGTGGAAACTTTGCCTTAAAGGAATAGGGCAACATTTTGGGAAATATTCTTTGTGCTTTCTTGCTTAGAAGAGAAGATCACTGTAACTCTCATATCTCCTGTCTCTCTTAAGTTTTTGTACAGATAAAAAACTGGCTTGCCTTTTCTCTCTTTGGGTTAAACAAATTGAACTAACCGTTGGCTGTAGCTTTATGTTTTTAAAAAAACAACGCAGAAATGAGAGAGGATTGAACCTTTAAATTTCACAGTACCGCTTTGAAATTTGGGAACATTTATGTCTTTTTTTTTTTTTAATTTAACTTAAATGAGCAGGCTTACATAACACAGCTAGGGTTAAACCCAGGTTACTCATCTTTTTTTTTTGGTGACTCTAAGACTACTCAAAGTTCTTAAGTTCTTTTTTAAATCAAGGAAATGAATATATTTATGGGAGAAACCAGTATGCAAATATTTAAAAAACTGAAACAGGGATTGAGGGCACATTGCTACAAGTCAGTGTATATGTGAAAACATCTGAGAAGTAAGGTGAAATAAGTTCCTGACCTTGTTCATGTGGAATCAGAGGCAGAGATGGTTGGCTGAGATAAGGTGATGCAGGCAGTTCAAAGTGTCAAATAAACCACTTTTACTGGCTGTTACTACTGGAGAGTGTAGATTTACACTCCTCTTCTCTGCTGATCACTCACCATAAATCAGCTATTCATGGCTGTGTGTGAATGTGTGTGTTCTCAGTCTTAAAGGACAGAGAGAAAGCATACAACAGATAGTGTTTAGGCACTGACAAAAGATGCACAGATAACACTGCATGTAGATGTTGTTGTTAGGATGCAGTTTGGTCATAACCGATTTGAAATAACCTTTCTGTTGAATGACTCGCTCCAGCTCCTCCCCACCTCCTGTGTAGGATTCCTCCTTGTCCTGCTGCGTTCAAAATGTCTCTGTGAGCGTTCATAGTAACAGGTTCGATGGAGTACAATGTCTCTGATTGCTCCGGTGGGCCTTTTAACCTAATGAGGTGTTTACCCCCTATCATTATTCAGCTGGGAGCGGAGCAGAGGGAGACAGAAAGGGAGAGAGGGAGGGGGGTAGAGAGAGGATGGTGAAGATGAAGAGCAAAATGGAGAGAAGAAAGCTAAGAAAAAAAGGAGTGAGATAAAAGAGGCTGGTGGAAAATGGGAAAAAAAAAATGGGGAAGTTGTGTACCAGCAGAGAAGAGATCAGAGAGTTGGAGGAAAATGAGAGGCAGAGGAGGAAAGAAAGGCAGAGAGGAAGGGGAAAGAGCCTGGTGTTATTTATGCCTCCCTCGGCACTCGTCTTTACCTTTTTTTTCCCTGCGAGCTGTTTTACATCGGCGATCTAATTAAATCAAATAAATCACAGTGCACACACACAAGCACTCACACACAGCCACAACAGCCCCTCCTGATTCTTGGATTGTGAAGATCTCCTCCCCCCGATACCCCCTCCACCCAAGATTGAATAAATCTCGATTATGGTGCATTACACGGCACATCATTCATGTTGTTTATAGGTCTAAAATATGCAAACAGACCGGAGGCATAAAAGTGATCGATGCTCAAATGGGCCCTTTTTCCTGTTCTGTTCTCATCTCTCACACGGCACCAAGCACCGTCACTTAAGCATGTCTGCTGAGGGATGAAGAAGTACTGTATTGTGTCCTTACCATGTCCCCCTCATGATGGCTGTTCTCATTGTCTTTGTGGCCAGGCATCACATAGGCATATTTATTACCTCATTCGCTAGATGCCTCTTCTCTGTTGTTAAGCCATTGTTAAATCTAATTAGCCACGCCAAACCTTGAAACTGTCCCTGAGAGATCTCCTGATAATTGTAAAACACCGATAAGTTGATTAGTGTTTTTACTGGTTACAGTGGGACTCGAATACGTGAAACACTTGCAAACAAGTAGCAGCTGCTAAAGCTGCAGTTTGTTTCCAGGAAAGAACGGCCTCTGAAAGATAATTGTTGGTGCATATGTTGTCCAAATATGTTGTTAGCAGATCTATAATTTTTCCGGCAAACCAAGCATGAAATTAATCTTCATGTTCCATGATAAACAAACAGATTATTGACCATGATAACAATGTTTTGGTTTTTTTTGTGTCTTTCATAATGTATTTCCTCTTGATATTGTAGCACATTATATACATATTTCTTTTTCAGGGGACGCAGCGTGCTTTTGTGCCTTTATTTTTTGATAGGACGGCTGAGGAGTGGACAGGAAACGGGGGAGAGAGACAGGGAATGACATGCAGCAAAGGGCCACAAAGTGGAATCGAACTTGTGGTCGCTGTAACCAGGACACAGCCTCTGCATATGGGGTGCCTGCTCTACTGACCTATTTACTGGCGTGACCCCAAAGTATAACACATTTTAAAATAGTATTTTATTCCCTGTAAAAGATTTCTGTGGATTGGACTACCAGCAAAGAGATTTTAGTTTACTTGCTTGTACCGGCTAACGTTCATACATTTCAAGTCGTCCACAGTGAAATGTTTTCCCATGACAGAACTTAAATGCTATCACGAAGACAGTTGATGAGTTTGAGGGTGTACCTGTTGAAGTAAGATTGTATTTCAACTTGATTTTTTGTTTTTTGATTTTATTTGACTGTAAGCAGTTTAGGCCTTAACTTTTAAAATCTAAGGTTCATCAAATTGATTTCCAAAATTTCATTCCAGTAAGTTGTAGTATTGCTTTAAACTAAAAACACTGATTTATAACTTAAGTTTTTAAAATATATATAATAGTATTGTTTGACATTTTGTCCATATCATTTCATATTAAGACTGATTTCAGCGAGCTTTTAAAGATAGTTTAGCTTAGATGCCTTAATTGAGCATAGGAGGCAGTTGCTCTGCTCTGCATAGACCTTGTTAAAGATTTAGTTGTAAACAATATATTTAGTCTTATTTTGGTGAATATGTAGCCTAATTCTTTAGATCACACTGAACATAAAGGTGAACAGTGGAAATGAGAATTAAACTACAGAATTTGTTTGGCAAGTTTGAGGGTTGTTTATGGTGGCCCTGAAGTGGCAATCTCAATCACAAAATGAAAACACAACCACAAAAAGAAAAGCCACAGTAACAAAAAGAAAAACATAACCGCAGAAAGAAAAAACACAACTGCAAAAACAAAAAACAAAACCACAATAAAGAAAGAAACACAATAACAAAAACAAAAAGAAGCACAACCACCAAAAGGAAATATTTGTTTTTTAAAATTAATTATTGAAAGCTAAATTGTGCACTTGCCTGGTCATGAATTCAATTTTGTGTGTGTGTGTGTGTGTGTTTCATCTATTTGTTTTGTTTTTCTTTTTGCGTTTGCTTTTTTCTTTGTGTCATTGTGTTTTTTTCTTTTTGCGGTTGTGTGTTTTGTTTTTGTTGTGTTTTTTCTTTTTGCAGTTGTGATTTCTATCTGCAGTTGTTTTTGTTTTGCTGTCATGTTTTCCCATTTGCAATTGAATTTGTGGTTTGCTGTTGTGTTTTTCTTTCTACAGTTGTGTTTTCATTTTGTGATTGTGATTGGCACTTCAGGGCCACCATAGCTGTTGCTAATTTAGTTTTACTGCGAATGAGCCCGAGTCACTGTAAACCACATTGTCTTAGTAGAAAAACAAAGTAGAAAAAGTTATAAGTGAAACTCAGCGAGGTCAAACTACTTTTGTAAATCCTCTGCTGACCCGATAACTCATATTGTCAATACATGTAAATGTAAAATGCTGTATTTAGGCATAATCATCATGAGATGACAGTTTCACACTCACAAATGCAGCTTGGTGAGAGCCAGATTAGCTGGTGTCTCTAATTAAAGGAGATGTACAGTAGAGAAGAAAAATCAATGCAGAGGTTAACAAGTGCTGACAAGGGCAGAACAGACGGCAAGGCTTCATTAAGATACTCTGAGAGAAACGCGACAGGGTTACAGTCAGTGGCAGTGACTGCTGAACTCCAACCTGCATCTATCCACCTTTAGCTCCCGAGCTGATGTGGATATTTCTTTCCTTAATCAAGAGCACAAAGGCATTATGGGTACGTAATGTTTTATAACGTGTGTTTGAGGCTTCTACTTACTACTACTTACTTTGGGAAAAGTTTTGAAAAGACTTGTTTATTGTGTACTACAAATAAAATTATGATTATTTTTCTGTAATAAGCATCCTGGAGGTTTTGCTTGATTTTTTTCTCAGTTCTCATTTAGTTTAGCTTCGATGTACAGATTTATTTTTAGTTTGACTTTAAAAAAAAGAATTTGCTTGTTTTAGTGTAGCTTCAGTGTCAGTCTCTGTTTTTGTTAGACATTTCCAGACATTTGCATGTTTCATGGAGGTGTAGCATGATGGGTCTACAACTTTTGGTTTATGTGCAACATTGCATTGCAAAATGACAATAAATAAAACCGATAACCAACCGCTAAATAAAAAAAATGATAAAACAAACGAAATATATTCATTCATTTTTATTTTGTATTAATTAGTTTGTTAATGTTTCAAGGCAATATTGTTTCTGTTTAGTTAACTTTTTCAAAGTTTGTTTTAGGCGCATGGAGAAATCTGGTTAATTATTTAAAAAAGCAGATACATTTCATACACTGCCAAACACTGGCTGAGCAAAAACATTCAAATTAAATGTATTAATCTTGCCTGCACTTCTTTAACTTTCTTCTTCTCCCCCCTCACTAATATAAATATGCAAACACATTACCTTTGAATTATATCATCAACATCAACTTCTTTTTCTTTTACACATACTCTTTCCCTGTCTCTTCCACCACAGCTGCAGGCTACTGATAAATAATTAAACTTTTTTTTTTTTTCTGAGACATACTATCTCCCTCATTAAGAAGTTTTTAACCCTTGTTCAATAAATTTGGTTTGCTGACCTCAGAACTGGATGGAAATAACTTCAAAAGATAAAAGTAGTACATTTGCACTTTTGGCTGCTCTGCTCACATTTTTGTACTATCTGTACTTGCATACTTCCCTTACATACTGTATGTACAGTAGTGTCTCATTGACCATAAATACTGCTCCTTCTTCCTGGTAGCGCTCAGTAGTGCTGCTCAGCTAAAACTAACATCTTCAAACCCTAGATGGCCACTCTGCAGCTTTACCAGATTGCTTGGGGGCTGTACTAGACATATCAATCACTTACAAGTGGAAATAATTAATCCATTGATTTTATGTGCTCACACTTACAACCATCTTCATAATCAAAAGTATGAATTACAGGCATTAGATTTTTATAATAGAGCCTATAATAAGTCACTTCTTTCAGGTGATGATGTTGAAAGGACCTTACTCACTCACAAAAATCAGGTGGATTTCAAATCAGTGGTTTTTCCTTCTTTTCTTGTTCAGTAACTTGAGGGAGCTATGCCTTTTTTTAAGACACCACAAAAAGCAATGTCCCCACTGGGGTTATGACCTAATTTTTTATCAACAGAATCACAATGTGTAACTCTGAATGCATTCATTAATTGTAGTGCAATGATGTGCATTCAGTCCACGTCTTTATGGAGCAAATGGCCAGTGGTTATGACTGTAAAAGATACAAAAGCGCTGGGACATGTGTCATGTCAGATTTTTTCTACTTTAAATCCCAAAATGAATATTTTCTATAGGCCAAGTGACTGCTAATCTAATGAAAAGATTTCCCTAGTTTTCAGTATTGTCAGAGTAAAACAGCGCCTCCCTGAGTTTGAACTACTAGTCCATGTCAATCAATGTGTGTGGTCAAAGATGGTATTGCAGCCTTACTGACGTCATCCCAACAGGTGAAGTTAGCGTCCCCTAATTAAAAAAACTAACGGTTACTTGGCCAAGTGAACGATATGATGCGGTTAGTGTCACGCAGTATCTAAACTGTGAATTGAGAGAAAAAATTTTTACTCATTTATTTAAAAGCCATTGTATTTTGATCTTACAACTGACAGAAGAAAAGCAGAAGAAAAGCTTTTAACGTTAAACAACAGCTGATATTAGTTAGTTAGTTAGCTAGCTAGTTTTCCCATTGCTGTAGTGATAAAATTAACAGATAGCTACAGTGTTTTGAAGACTAATGCTAGTTATTTAACTATAGAAAAAAATAGGAGAGGAAATTAAATATTTCTTCAGCAAACAAAGTAAACTTCATAACAATAACGTTCCGTGCACATAATGGAGTTGGACCGTTTCAATTTCAAATGGGCCTTTTCATACGGATGAAGAAACGGAGGAAGGACTTGTGAAGTAACGTGAGTCAGACTCTTTAATTTGTTAAAATGTGTCTTTCCTTGCTGGTGTCCTTGCTGGTTCCCTCTGTAGCCATTTGTGTTTGTCCCTCCACCGCCTTCTTGTTGAGGTTACACCCTGTATTTCTGCATTATGTTGAAGCTGGTGAGCTGTTGTGTTAAGCTGCTGTCTGCAGAGAGAAACAGCTTTGTCCAATTTTGCGTGTTGGTTGTGTGCTCATCTGTTTTGAGGGATAGGTGAATAACTTGGTGCAGGTCTGCTTGGAAACAGTTTCCCCATTCTTGTTTAATAAGCTGTGCTTTGAGTAAAACAGTATACAGATATCACAGGTTTTCTTTTTAACGAGAAACACATGGTTTCTAATGTTTTGCCACCATATTTACAAATATGGGCAGTGGCGGGCTTGGGGGCAAAGCAAAAGTGCCTTCTTGGATGCCCCTATGGTAGAGAAAACATGATTAAGCGCCTTTAAGGGTGCCCTTTCAGTGGACAAGAGGTGATAAAGTGTCCTCAAGGGTTTCTTTTTTGTTGTTGTAATTTTGTCAAGTGCCTTTTAGGGTCCCCTTCCAGTGAACAAAACATGGTAAAGTGCCTTTTAAGCTGCCCCTCTAGTATACAAAATGTGGTAAAGTGGACTCTAGGGTGCCTTTCCATCGGACAAAACACGGTTAAGTGCCCAACGACTTTTTGCGTGCTGGTGTCCCACCGCAAACAATAAGTGCCCTTTTTACTATTTTCGCCCCTGCCCATCAAACATCCTGAGTCTGCCAGTGAACATGGGTGTGTGTTTGGAGGATTTATAATATTTGTATATAGGTCAGTTCAACTCCATTACCACCACCACACCTATAAACATATAGCCAGTGTGAATGCTGATTCTGCATTCACACCATTATTATCCTGTTCTTTATACTTTTTCTCTATTCTTCTGTACGTTTTTTGGCCTCTAACTACTTCTGCATACTTTGTGCTATTAAAACCATTCAGCTATCAAACTGTTCAGCTCTTTCCGGACGTTTCTGCTTCTATTTTGTTTTTTATAAGTTTCTTAAAAAAAAAAAAAAAACTCGGCTTTTTCC
>JAQLOL010000022.1:4049175-4063229 GCA_029783665.1 Naso thynnoides | reverse complement strand
GAAAACGTTGTTGCTAGAGGTAAACGGATCTTTCATCAGACACCAGGAATGGCCGCGGTGGATCATTGATGCAGCGGTTAAGTCCTACACATAGGCAAACATAACTGCTGAAACCGTAATGTTCACCTTTCCTGTTTTTTACAGTGGCATTAACTTTCTCAGCACACCAGGTCTCAAAACAGCGCACTGACCACAACGTCAGTTAAACGGTCCCAGCTTCATTCCTTGACTTTTCCAGCTCTTCCATGTCTCTCTCATTAAGTTCAACATGTGTCCCTTCTTTTTCCCCTTCCTCCTCCGTCCTGTCCGTCTCTTTCCACCACTCATACAGGCTTAGCCCTCACAGTAAATTCAAATTAATGACAAAATCTGACATTTTGAAACAATTTGTTTGGCTGGTGCAGTTATACTGTTGCAATGTGATCAGAGCTTTGTGTTTGTAGAGTATTTTACAACAGCTCGGCATGTGGTTCAGCCAGTCAGATTCAAGGACTGGATCTAGCCTATCCATTTTGTAAAGTTAGTTTTATGTTGGCAACACAAGCTAGCTCAGTGTTGATGAACGTCAACAAGTGTTCATGTGTTCAGCTGCAGCTGAGGGGAGGGACTGTGTGCCTGCCTGTCTGCAGTGGTGCTGTGTGACGATATCTGTCAACTGGAGGACTCGCAGACGGCATTGTGGGTATCAATACCAATGCAAATGAGAATCTAATCCGATTTTAATTTTTACTATCAGTTAGTAGCGATTTTTTGAACAATCCTAAAAACTAAGTTCCTTTTAGTTTACAGAGTCAAAACAACAAACAGCAGTCATGCTATTTGCTGGGGACTGCTTTAAAGAGTGCTTGAATAATAGAAATGATGAAAACAGGTGGGAGAACGCATCTTATTAATTAATGATAAAGAGTGAAGAGGTGAGTGTGTCAGCGTCAGATGCCTCACTGAGAGTGTGAATGCACTGTTTGTTTATAGATCAAAGGGTGAAAAGATGTTTCTATGGAAAGGGATACAGAATGTGTGTAGGAGTTAAAGGGAATCTGTGAGGGCAGGTGCACAAGAGTAAACGACAATAAAAAAACATTAAATATCTACAAAGTCTGGTCTACTGCGTTCGTAGTTCAAGAGAAGGAAAGGTAACTTACTCTCTGCAGTGATGACACTGAGCCAGACGATAACACCGTTGTTTGTGCAAGCTGAGAGGACAAAAGGAAACAATTCTGCAGAAAAAAGTTCTTTTCCACGAGTGGACCTCCATGGCACCTGCAAGATTGATCTGATTTCCCATTTTCAGCCATCTTGTAGTGAAATTATGTCTAAAAGTGACCATAATGGTATCTTCTGAAGCTTGAGGCAGATTGCCAGATAATAACGTTTCTGTGGAAACACAAAGCAGCATGTACTTGAAAAGAAAAATGAAGTTAATCCATTTCTCTATCTCTGCGTGTGAGATTGATGGACAGAGATGGCATGAAGGGCTTCAAGGCACCAAACAGATTGAAGGTCAAGTGGATTTCATTATTTCAAATCCGAGCAATGTGGAAGATGTGATTTTCTTTTCTTCCTCTCTGATTATTTTATTTTGCTGTCAGCAATCAGATTTTTTTTCTTCACAGCTGCACTTGAATTTCATCTGTAAATGTGTTTGTATGTGTATGTGCTCGAAAATCGTGTGTGAGGACGATTTTAGGACTAAATGAACACAGCCTTTGTGACTGTAATTATGAAGTCAGAAGTACTGACATGAGCTGCTACATAATGTACATCAGTGTCACAACAACGCACTTTCTCAACCTTGATTTTTGGCAGATGGCATTTCTTTTTGAAATGTTTTTCATTTCACTCACTCTGTATACAAAATTGATGTGCTGCCACCCAGTGATTTTTGGCTGCTCTTCTGACGGAGGTGAAATGAATGCTAATCAAGTTTCTGCTTTCATCTCAGAAAAATAAATAAATGAGTTTTAAAAAAGCATTGAATTTTAATCACAAGGACACATTTCTAAGCAGATTTTGTGATACCATGTTGTAGTAGTAGTAGTCCATTCCGATACCAGTTCTGATACCCACACTTTATCTTTGTCGCAACTTCCTGTGTGCTGTTTTAGAGCGGCAAAGAAGAATTGAATTTAGGTAAGTAATGTCAGTATGAGCTGAAAAGTAGCTGGGTACCATTTGTCAGCTAGTTAATCTCAAGCTGGTTGTTGTTTGATAATGTCATTGAAAAGCCCTCTTGTGCGGTAACAATTATTTGTCCTTTCTAACTTATATGGCCAAACACCAAAAGTGCTTTTTTTTTGCACATTTATGGCCAAATGATTTCGGCCGGCTGAACATTCAGTGCATCCCTACAAAAAAGTGACTTTGATCACCTACAAGTGTAACCTAAATATTATGACTAAAATGACTAGTTTGTCATTTGACTTTTCCTATAGCCTAACAGTTGTAAAATTCATAGAACTGTTTTTAACACAAAGCTTATCTGCATTCAACAGACACACAAAAAACTTAATTAACCTGAACTTCAGTTTTTGTACCAGCTGAAAATGAGAAAAAGGATAATAATGTATTGAAAGTACAACGAGAAAAGTTTGTTTCTGGTTTGAATTTTCTCATGATCTAATCAGTCAATCAAGCAGAAAAACAACAGCTGAAAGAACTGAGACAAAATAATGGAAAATGAGGCATCAAAAAATAGAAAGGACTTTTAAGTGAAACAAACAACAGATGTCAATCAAAATCAGCATGACTTGCTCTTGTGTGCTTCTGCTTAGGCAAACACTGAAGCATTGTGTTTTGAATAATAATACATTTTAATTAAAAGACAAATTTGTTTTAGACTTTGCAGATGTGAAAATATCAACTTTTAGTACAAATGCAGTTGTCATTTAGCTGAGTAACCAATTTATTGAGGTAGCAAGACGAGTTATTGACAGAGTATTGAAGGCTTGTACATCATGACTAAGAGCGTGGAGGGGTGCAATGTGTGTACATATGTGTGTGTGATTTTTGTCAAAATGTGACCAAATGCAATATGAGCAGTGTATTCAAACTATACTAGCAATGATACTGTTTGTAGTTACAATAAGTTAGACACACAGTAGGTACAGTAGACAGGATCCATAACTCAGGATGCTCACTCACTCACTCACACACACACACACACACACACACACACACACACACACACACACACACACACACACACACATTAAACATTCATGTCTTAGCTCCATTAAGCAACATGTTTCTTTCTTGAGATTTTAGGGGAAACATTTCAATAATTACAGATACCCTGGCTTCAGGACATGGTCACAGTATGTTCAAATTGCTGTCAATATAATGGACCCTGGTGCTGGTGGGGTAACAAGAGGTCTGCATTTGTGAGGAAGATTGGATGCACTGTGCTGCCAAATTTCCAGAAAGGAAATTGGACATGGCTTATGGTGGAAAAAAGAACATTCAATTCACAGGCAACAGCTCTGGTGGACATTCTTGCGGTCAGCATGCCATCACACGCTCCATGAAAACTTGCAGCATCTGTGGCATTGTGTTGTGTGATAACACTACACATTTCAGACTGGCCTTTTATTGTGATCAGCTCAAGGCACACCTGAGCAATAATCATGCTGTTGAATCAGAATCTTGATATGTCACACCTGTCAGGTGGATGCATTATCATGGCATGACATCCAGCATGATGTTAAAATTAACTCTAATAACAGTCTACAAAGCAATCAAATACAACATTCTTTTTCCAAATGATTGGTTAACCTTTACAGAGAACACACCAAGCACAGATGCATCCCATTTTGCAGCTACTGAAATATCTGCATTTTTCTGTGTTTGGCTACAAAGAGTTTAAAGAAGGGTTAAAAAAGTAGCATGCAGGGCAGCACCAGGAATGCACGTGGCAACTGATTTCCCTAATGGTTGAATGGAAATTTAATTGCAACTCATCGACTAGTTTACAAGCAAGAAAACACTCAGAAAACTATCTAAATTGAGCACAATTTAATCTATAAGATTAAAACATTTAAAGCGCAAATTTTGTGTGTATTTAAAAGCTATTTAGCCTAAACATTTTTCAAGACGATTAATGTTACCAAGCTGTAACTTGTTAACTAATTATTAAGATCGCGCACATTAAGAAGTATGACAACTGACTAAATAGAAGTTGACAAATAGCTTTTAAAATAAAGTGCATATCCACTGAAATGTGTGGCACTTTCAGACATTTCTTATCAACTGTCAGTGCACATTCCGTGAAGAAAACGAGACAATTTACAAAAGTTGACAAAATAATATTTAAATAGCTGCTAAACAGGAATGATGGACGTTACGGTTGCGAGACATGGTCAGTGCTCTGTGTACAGGCTCAATATAGTGCATTAACCTGAGGAAGCCTTTGCCTTCAACAAAACACAGTGGCACCATATCACACCCACTTATTTCCCTGACGAGTTGTGAAATCTTTTCTGAGCAGTCGACATCACAGCATCTGTAGGATGGAGTAGCAAATGTTGTAATACTTGTCTTTCAAGTGCTGCTGGTGGTGGCTTGCTCTCCTTGCAGGTTGACATCTAGATGCTTTAGCTGAGTGGTTCCTCATCGCTCCAGTCAAGTGGTTACATGCCGGCTCTTGCTTACACAGCCAACACATGATGTTGTTATCACTTTCTTCCTCCTCAAAATACTGCAAAGACCGAGCTGATTTTCCTTCAAGCCACCATCTCTTTTTCCTGCTTAAGTTTCACTTCTCCACCTGTTGGAGGAGGGAGGAGGAGCAAGTGCCCGCAGTGGAGGCTGGCTGCATAACACTGAGATGTAGTGTTAAAAATTTTTAATTGAATAATTACTAACTTACTAGTATTTCTGGTGCTGACTATAGCGAGTGAGTGGGCGTTTAAATGTTAAACAGACTAGTCACCTGCATCCCTAGGCAGCACAGATGTGATCTTACTGAAGAGCTGCATAGAGCTGTGAGGGTGTTACGAGCTATCGATGTGGATCCGCATGTCAAGCCAATGATCAGGATCCAGTATCATCTGTAACTAGTTGCTAACTGTTGAACTGGTATATAATATTGTTCCATATTAATCACCACGAAATAGAGTCATATCAAAATCATATTGTGACAGACTTTATACTTAGGGTAGGCAAATATTGTATGTAAATATTCCTGTACAAGGAATAGATACATTAATGTATTGTGATGAAATGTGTGATTCAAACCTTTAATTACTACTGCATTGATACAATGGACAGAGATAGGCCTGTTTATGATGGTGATGCAGAGATCTGCCTATTTGTTATGTTTGTGTCAAACCATGAAGTGCTCATTACAAAACAGTACTGCAGCTTCAGGTCAGTTGAGAAATATTTTGGATGAATTTTGGTTACTGACCCTGGTACAGTACTTGGCTGTTGAATGGTTGCTACAGAACAAATGACAGCCTCCTGTGCTTAGACACGAAGCCAGCAGGGGAAAACCCAAAACTGCGATTCCTCAATTGGCTTCCGTTAACGCCAATCACAATCCCTCCCCGGCTGCCTGATTTAACAGGAAACTAGTAAATATGTGGAAGTAAATAACACTTTGCATTCCAATTAATGGAAACGTTAAGACAAAAGATAGGGCCATATTTTCTTCTAGCCTGTGGCAGAGAATTAAATTACTAGTATGAATTGCATTAGAACAAATATAATATAATAACATATAACAAATATAGCTATTGTAAGTAACAACTAACTCATATCCTTAGTTTCACATTTGGTTAATTTTGGCATATTATCACGTTACTGTCACACCTTAAGGGAGTTGTAAAATGTTTAATGCCTCAAATGCAAATTATTTTGCAGAAAACTTAATTGTACCTCATTAATTTAGCAAACAATTTAGCCTAGTGGATGATCTTATCTGTAGTGGCTTACAGTGCCATGGGTGCATACAGTACATTTAAAACATGAATGCCCTAGGTAAAAACAAAATCAACTGAACCTTGCAGTGATACGTAATACTCTATTTACCGAAAACTATATGGTTTCTTCAAACACATTCCATGCTAAGACAAAGAGTATATATATTTTTTAATCTAAAGGTAGAGTCAGTAGCATTCTTTCGTTGCCGTTTGTAAACAACATTCAAATTTGGCCTCTCTTCCAGGCTCAACATACCAGAAATATCATAACTTAGCATGTACTATGTGTCTGTTGTACTGCTTACCTAATGCTGCACAGCAAGTTATGTAGGAATATTACATTTGTTTAATGTAGAAATCGATAATTTAGCACTAACAAGCTAAACGGCAGTATTAAGCACCTACCTTTCCATCACAAAGCAGGCCAAATCCATAGGGTGTCAGACGTTAGGCCTAGATTTTTAAAAGTCTTCTTAAAGTTTTGTCAAAGTCTTCAAGTGTATGAAAGGCATAACTCAGACTCAAATTTTAATGGTTAAAGCCAACAATTCCTAAAAAACAGAAACTCCTACCTTGATGATATGTTTGCATTTTAAGATCTGCCAAAACCAGAATTAGGGCGTATGATCTGCAGCTCTTTGCATAACCTGGTCATTAGGGTTAGGGCCTGCACCACATTTATACCATGTAGTTGCAGGGATTAAGTTTACAAGTTTTATGTATCTGTTTCTCATTAAGTCTTTCCATGGGTTACAGGGAACAATAAAATGTTAAGAGTTTGTTATCACAGCAAAGTTATATGTTGGATTTTCTTTTTTTTTACTAACACATGAGCTATTAAGTTACTAACTGTAACAACACATTTGAGCAGAAAGATTGTCCGTGGTTAGTCATTATTCTGATGTCTAATTAGTCAAATATCAAAGGTTGCAAAGTTATCTCATATGTCACTGTATCTGTTCATAGCACTGGTCGTGCACAGTACAAGACCGGGTTGCAGATAAAGCAGTTATTTCCAAGCTTCTGACTAGATCGTTTTTGCTGAAGAGGTTCTTGACAGTTACAAATAATTTTTCTCCTTTGTGGCACAAATTCACTGAAAGTCTTTGGAATAAAAGATTTGGTGGCTGTTTCTCTAAAAAGTGCTCCGTAATTACAGCATTATTCAGAGCACAAAAGAATTCCTTTAAATACAGAGGGTAAGCGATTAGCATTCACTGATGGAGGAGTTAGGATTAGAGAGGAGAAGAATGTAATTTTGTTCATTAAAATGGACAGTTTTGTTGCTTTGCAAAGTTTTTCATTCCTAAAAGCCCATGCATCAGAAGATGGAGAGCAAGATAATGAGATAGAAGGGGGTGGTGGTAAAAAGAGCTTTTACCAGAAGCCTGAGCTATAGAAAGGAAGAACAATCAGAAATGAGAAGTGAGTGAGAGCCTGACAGTCAAATAAAGGAGGGGGACACCAACACTGATTTGTCAGGTCAGTTAGAAAGATTTCTCAGTGAGAAAGACAGAAGAAAGCAACAAAAACAAAGATCTGCTGTCCTTGTGATGCTTGTTACTTTATTATGGCTTGTGGAACCGATTAATCAACATAATGCATTTAACCAATTATGCTTGATTTGATCTGGCTGCAGAGCTAATTCAATAGAGATCCTTGGTGATTTATGAGGGCCAGTTTACTGTTGTTCTAGGTTGGAAGGTCTGATATTCCAGTGGGAGATGACTTAAGGGCCTGTAAGAGGACCTCATGAAACATCTGAACTGACATCTCTCAACACAACTGAAATGAAAACAACAGTACAAATATCGTATAACCTTTCTTTATTAAATTTTTTTCAACTTGAAGCAAACTTTTGAAATCACTGTTTGTAGCTTTCTTTTATTGGTCCCTTTACCTGGAGATCCATTGATCACATTCATAACACATTCTATTAAAAGACAAAATGTAGTTAAAAAAAAAAGAAAGAAAAGAATTGGAGCCAAGAAAAACATGGATAAAATGAAGTTATATAGTGTAATAAAAGTGCTGTACCTAGAGCAGTACAAAGACCATGTGGGATAGCATAGAGATGGATTTTTTTTTCTCCAAAAGCTCTCTTGGATTTGATACTTAAATAGTTTGATTCAGACGACTACTCCTTAGATTGGTTGTTAATAATTATTAACTGCTACGTTTAACTGTTACAGTAATGGAACAAACTGATAAAGCAAATGTAATCTTTCTAATAAAGGAACTGTTAATAATGAACAGTAAAAGAAATAATCTTTCACAAAAATGACTTAATATTACTGTACATTCATTCTTAACATGTAAGACTACATGACTCAATTGCATTGGCTTGGTTGGCATGAACATTTCAAACTCTGAAACACATTTTAACAGACATGGTAATATCTACAGTTACTAAAGAGTTGCGTTCAATAGATCCACTAATAATACGCGTTAATATGAATACATTTTTTTCTCGTCACATTACACCTCTCCTCTCTTTGTCCCTCTCACCTGTTGTATATTTTGTATTAACTTGGAACAGAGCTTTACAGATGATTTCCTATAGTTTCATCGCAGTGCCCCATAATAATTACTCAGCAAGCCTATTAATTGATTGGTTTGATGGCAGGATGATTTTGAGTGAATTCTGTCCTGCAATTTATATACAGTGTTTCATATACAATGAAATACACTGTAAATATCAACTCATCACATTTGCCTCAAAAAAAGGAAAAAAAGACCCAATTACCATGTTATTTGTGCAACCAGGTGCAACATGACTGACAGGCAATCTGGTATATATATAGACACTCCAAAAAAGACACCCAATCAGACAGAAGTGAAAACACCTGTGTGGGTGAACCATGGTTGTGTTGGGGCTTGAACAATCACTAGATTTAGATGTTTCTAACCATGATCTATCATACGTTAATTTATTTATTTAGTTTTTTTAAATCTTCATTATTTAACTGTTTTTTTGCTTCTTCTATCTCATATCTAGTATTCACACAAGCGGCCTCCTTCACCTACACACAGAAAACTAATGGACAGGTAATTATGTATAATTAAGTGTTTTACAGCTGTGCTATTATACAGAAGGTTAATGACAATAAGGAGTTGCAAAATGATACGTGTCGCTATGTAATTCTATGAAAGAAAAAGATAGCTAGTCTCAATTTGATCAGTATACTTTTTAAATATGTCTGCCTCTTCCTCCGACCTCTCTCTTCCTTTCCTTCTTTTTAGTGTCCCTCAGCTTTGGTAAATCATCCTTCACTTTCTGCTGTAGTGTGATTTTTTTTTTCATCTCTTCTTTTCCATATGTGGACCTCGCTTGCCTTTCTTCTTTCCACCGTCCACAGTCCATTATCTCTGTTTCTACTCATCCTTTGCCTGCCTAATATGCCCCCTCCACTCCAATATACACTCAACCACTTAAGTACTCACACGCACACGCGCACACACACACACACACACACACACACACACACACACACACACACCATTCAGTTCCGCCAGCTTGTCAGAGTGTGACTGATTGATTACTACCCAGAAGGCTTGGCTTTGTTGATGTCAGAAACAGGACAGGTACCCCAGACCACAGGGGGCACAGAGAAGATTGATGTCTTTCTCTCATGCATCCCCCTCTTTCCTTTTTCTCACCTTCTGACTTCATCTCCATCTTTATCGAAGGCCACTCACACTTTCCATCCACTTATTGACCCCTAAAGTGTATAAATTTTTCATTTCTAAATTCAGCTGTCAATTTTAAATTGTAGTAAATCATGGGCTTATGTATTTCAGTTGGAAGTCAGTACTTGTCCAGTCACAATAAATATTATAAATATAATAAAAATATAGACCTAATAATTTTAGTATTGGTCCAATTATGCACTTACTCTTCGACATGTAAATTTGTAACTCAGCTGGGGGAGATACATGTGCAGTGTTTTGTAAAGTTGTTCTACAGCTATTGAAGTGGGCATAAATTCTTTTGAAGTGCTTTGGATCAGTGTAAATGCCTCTAAGGAAAAAAAGCTCAAATATGCAATAGCTGCGATCAGAAACTAAAAATGTTACAGTCACCTTAGGCATCACATGTTGCTATAAAGTTAGAGAGGAATCATAAATTTAAAAATTACTGTCTGCAATGACGCCTTCCATGACAACTGGTTGATGAGTTTTGAAAGGGAACAGGACTAGAGTGTAGCAGTGGAGCAAGCCATGACAAATAAAAACATTTGTGTGTCTGTGTTTCTACAAAGTTTTGCTGTGCTACTCGAGTCCTTTTAGCAAGTTATGCACCTTTTTGTTGCAGGCCACTCCCACTGCCATGCCCCCTTTTTACCAGGTGGTTTAAACAGTCAATCAGCTGTCCATTGGCTCATGACCAACCTTTCCACGAAATGTTGCTGCAAATCTCTGAATTCAATTGGAAGTTATGTGCTTTTTGCCTTAGACCACTCCAATTGCCATGCCCCTTTTAGCAAACACACTTGACCTCCATGTCAAATTTCAGCCTCTTGGGGAGAAAACTGTGGCCAACAAAGAGTGGGGAATTTTTGTTGAGCGACCAACAGACAGAGTGACGTATAGAGCTTCTGGTTGCAGCCAAAAATGTGTGTCTGGACAGTGTGACTTCACTCAAAAAAGACCCTGTATCTGCCAACATTATACATGTAAGCACATGTCCCTGGTTAGTAACTTTGTAATGTGAATGCTGTTGTTTCAACTGTTTGCCTTTATCATTTGACCAAAAAAAAAAAAAAAAAAGTGATCAGAAAGGTCAGTCAGCAAAAGGTGCAACTAAACTATATGGTATGTTCATTATCGTGGAGAACCTTGGGAATCTTGGTCATTTCTAATCAGTCACTCATCCTTACCTTCTGTCTGTAATCCTGAGTCCTTTGCAGTGATGCTGAGAACCTGTCAGTTCTGGAGGTTAGAGAAAAGGAGAAGAGAGGGGAAAGAGAGGAGAGGTTTCAAGAGGAATCCTCTTCTTGCTTATGTGCCTCGGTACCTCTTTCCCTCTCTTTCGTTTTCACTTCCTTCCCCTCTCTATGGTTCACCTCTGCAGTAGGCATTAATGATCTGATATGGGATCTGCCCTTTACTACCCCAACCAGCTGTACCACAGTATTTGCAATAATAATAGCTGATGTGGGACCACCTATTGTTCACCCCCCAGCCAGGTGTTCCTGGGCACCTGGAAATTTAATGATCTGACCAGGGAGGCAACCCTTTGACATTTTGACTAGCTGTCTGTTTCAGCTGTTCCTCTCAAATCACTTGCTGTATATAAGCAATATTACATAAGACTAGCAGAGGCAGATACACAAGCACATTTGGAAGCAGTTGAAATCAGGCAGTGTTGGTTTTATTTCAAGGTTGGTAAATGTGAAATATGGATTCTTACGGCTGCTAGGGACGGCAGATGAGGATATTTAGAATCAGTGATTGTCTGGTGCCACAGCTGTTGGTGCTGCTGCAAATACCTCTGATATTACGGCTGGTATACTTATTCTTAAAAAAATAATCCCAATGCAACAGTTACCAGTACCACAAGTACTATGGGAAAACAGAGCTAATATTTCAAGTATTTATTGACTGCTGGAGTCTATTATAGCTTACGGCTGTGTGATGTGAAAATATTAGACCATTAATGATTAGAATGAGTCCATGATCCACCGTTACATAGAGATTGTTTGCATTGAGGGTCAGTGCACATTCTACCTGTTGAAGTTCTATGCTCAGACACACAACAAAATCACAGTATTTGCTTCTCTGTTCTGACCCAGTGCCTCCTATAGATACATGCAGATAAATTAAACACGGCACACTACATGTGGCACCTTCTTCTCTCCGCTTTCACGATGTAGCCTTGTAAAAAAAAAAAAACAAAAAAAAAACAAAAAGGAGGAAGGCATCAGCAAAACAAAAAGAAACATTAACAAGTCAGAGTTGAGTCCTTGGCATTTTCTGTCATCTACTTTGATTGATAGCCGTTTTTGCTGCACTATATTATGGAGGCCATAGAGAGGCTGGAAAACTTAACGATGTGGTGTCTGGGTTAATAAAATCATGAACTGGTTTGTTAAGTTGCACACAGCCACAGCTGGGACGTTAGCATTAGCTAGAAATGTTAGGATCAGGAGGAAGGGGGGCTTGCCATTTCTTCTGTCACTAACTGCGGTTAATAGATAGTCCTTAAAACGCTGGAAAACTAAATGTCGTGTCTGTGTTCATGACATAATCACTTGGTATATAAAGTTGTATTGCAGGGGCCCCAGTGGTCACACAGCCCTGTTTTGACTACCATGTCTGATTGAATGTCTGGATGTCGAGACGTTCGTGCCTTCAGTGACGTCAGGAGAACGTCAACATTGGCTGTCGTGACACAGCTTCACACAAATCCATCCAAAGAAAATAGAAACAAAATCATTTTGAGGAACAAGGAACCAGACGTAAGCCCACCACATGTTCATAGGCAAAATAATTGTGGCCCTGCATTTGCTGTAAGTTTTAAAATAATCTTAACCAATATGAAAAACTAAAGAATTGTGATAAAATCGAGGTTGTGATCCTGCCATGAAAAAAATCGAGATATGATATTTTTGCCATATTGCCCAGCCCTACTACAACTACATCATTACTTCAAAGTTTCAGCTTTGTCTGTTGCTTTTAAAACACAACTGTCCCTCGAGTGTTCATCACCTTTCCTCAATTAACAACAGTTCTGCTAATGATACTTTGTGTACCTTGTTTCAGTACTAGATTTTTACTTAACACTTTTGGGGCCGTACAGTAGATTTGTTGAGAAAATTAGGGATTTTTTATGTGTTGTCATCTCTGTTGAGTTAACCTATCTCTGTATAGTCTCTAGAAACCTCTTATTTTCCTTTTCTGTTTTCTTTTTACAATCTTGTACATACATCTCTGTGCAATCACAGAGAAACTGACTCAGTGGAAGTTTACTGTAATCCTTTGCACTACTGATCGAGAAGTAAAGCATCCAAACATGGTTAGCATGATAAATTAGCTAGTGGAAAATGTGCTAGGAAACATTTTATAGTATGTAGAGCTTTTCCGCTTGAATGGATAAAGTTGTACTGTGTAGACTCCAGAAGTGCAAGGGAAGAAGATGATGTTTTAAATTTTTTTTACCAAAACATTTTTTAAGAACATTTTTAAGTCTGTTAGCTCGTTCCTCCATGTTTCTTCTCTACCTTTCCACTTTTACTCACTGTTTATGCATATTTAGACAAATATATTTTCATCTTTATCCAGTTCCAACTTGCATAATGTGCTAGATAGAAAAATAAGACAAACTTCAAATTACTTCCTTCATCATGACCATTGGTGCTGCGGGGAGTGTGTCTGTAGGCGCCTCGGACCCCTGCAGAGCTAAGCTCAGTGAGGAGTAAATCCCCAAATCAGTCTCACAGATAGATTACACTGCACATGATCTCTCTCTCTCTCTCTTTTTCTCTCTCTCTCTCTTTTTTTCTCTCTCTCTCTTTCTCTCTCTCTCTCTCTCTCTCTCTCTCTCACACATCTTCCCAGGCTTTGGACTACATGCTGTGCTCTGTTCCATATTCCTCTCACAACCTTGAAGATTCCCCATCACATAGTTTGATAAAATCATTTACACTCTCTGCACCTGAATAGTGATGTCTGTTTTTGGCCCAGGCATGCATCACAAAAGGCACAAAAACTGCTTTGTAGTCATTTCTGTCACTTCTTATTGCTTCCCTGTGCAGCTTATTTACATTTTCCTTTTTTTTTTTTAGAGTATCAAATGGTGAAGTGGAATCAAATGTCATTAAATCACGACTAGTTCTATGTCAATTCCAGTTATGATAACGATAAAAAAAAATTATAAAAAAGTGTTTCAAGAATCTTACAACCTGAGATGATACACTTGCTTTACTGTTTGGCGTATTTCCTTTTCAAAGTTACAGTTACAGTATATTGCTATTGGAAGAAATTTAGCTCCCAGAGTTGAACCAACTGAAACCTCTCTTGAAATGTAGACCTAGAACTTTATAAATGAAAATTTTAATAGGCTCTGAAGTTATGGACGTGATTAAACAGATCACTGTTTAATCTGGAGTTTCAATGGCTGAAAGTGACACAAGA
>JAQLOL010000022.1:4012205-4023541 GCA_029783665.1 Naso thynnoides | reverse complement strand
ACACACACACACACACACACACACACACACACACACACACACACACACACACACACACACACACACACACTCTTGTACTCATGAGCTACAGCTACCAATGTAACCTTTTATCTTCAGATGATGAATGGTTGGTGTGAAGGATTCTGCCTTGGACAACGTTGCCAATTTTCTCCTTCCATGGCTTTCAAATTCTAACAGATATTTTTCTGAACTTTCAATTCATCATCCTGGACACTGTCCACTCAACCAGCAGAGCTGAGCACAAAGGCCAGATCCATTATCACACAGACACACGCACTCACAGGAAATGACAGTTAAATGCACACTAGGGCTGTATCATGTCATGTTTTTGGTATATTTAATGTTTCGGATGAGATTTTTAGATGGAGCTTTTAATGTCTGTCGTCAAATTTAATGAGGTCTTCACTCATGTTTTTCGTGTGGGTTTGACTGTGAGTTCATTTGTGCTTATTTTCCCCAAACGGCAAGACACTAGAAAGTTAGCAGGTAACAGCAGGTGCCTATAGTGTGTGGTTGTGTTTGTTTTCAGTTCAGAACTCAGCACTCATCAGACTCCGGTGTAGTCCAGCTCCATAACTGTTTTCTTTATGGCTGAAAAAAAAAATCTTATAGCAGAAATGCACATCTCTATGGAGATGTGTCTGGCTATGTGAGACTGATTCTTCCAGAAGCTCTGCTCTGCCCTCGGCTTTCTTCACCAGAGCTCCGGGTCTCTCAGCAGCTGTCTTCTGATGTCTGCCTTTTGGCTTCACCTGGTGTGTGTTTGTGCTTTCTGGCTTTCATAATATGATCTATGACATTTTTGGCCCCTGTAACATGATCTTTTTGTAAAGGCATACACAATGCAAAGTACCACATTTTAGCACACAGACACAATCTTACATTCATACTGTCACTCAAAGAGATTATGTCAATCTAGTGTGTGTGTTTACTTGCAGATGTCAGTTTACAGTACACAATACTGCTTTGAATATGATGGTAAAAGACTAGATAAGCGTAAAGATACTTTTGAAGAAACTTGAGCTTACACGCAGTTCACATTCCTCACAAAATTCTTAAACTGAAATACAATGAGAGGCTAAAACTGAGCATATATCATAGTCGTTTAAAACATAATAAAGCTTGCAAAAACAAAGCATGTGAGACAAGATCAGAGAGAAAACTTCAGTAACTTGTAAGATGATTGTACAATGAGGCACATAGAGACTTTTTTCCTGTATATAGAGGCCAATGAAATGTGGATGGAGTCTCATGAAGATGTACACGTAAACTCACACACGCACACAACAGAACAGGGATCTCTTGCGCACCACCATTTGTGAGCCTTGTGTTAATGTCCTTGCCTACGGCAAAATCAGTTTGAAATCAGCTGAGATCCACAAGGATGACAGTCCTAGAGAAGTGGGCACTTGTATGTGTATGTCTTGTGTCTGTTTTCTTTGTTTTTTTTTTTTTTGTTGAGTTTTCATGGCCAGTTTTCAAGGCTGTCAAACCCCTGACTCTTGTAACCCTGACTCTTTGGCAAAGCTTTGTCAAAGCTTCACAATACTTTTGGATAAAGACTAGCCACCAGGCACTGAAGAAACAGCACAAAAATAACTCCGCTGTAATCTTATGCTGCTTTATTCCTGATTGTAGGGTGTAGTTGCAGTCAACTAAAACATAAGGCATACATAGAGGGCACACACAGTTCTACTGTTCAAGAAGAATTCTATTCATACTCAACCTTGTTTTCCACTTTGTAGTTTTTTCTCTATTCATTTACATGGTTGGTATGCAACATGTCATGATTCTGACCAGAGGAAAATTGGTTTTACCCTAAAAAGAGTCTATTTTCTTTAAAAAAGAACACTTTTTTCCTGACCTTTTGTCAAGGGAATGATAGTTTTGTTTGACTAGTTCAGCTCTCTGTTGATTTGCACCCTAGTGTACCATCATCTGTGCTACCTCACTCTTGAAGGGGTACTGATTTAATTATTTCAGCTATTAATTTTTTGCAAATAAATGCTCTATTATACCAGCAGGCATGCAAAGAAACATGGGTATCCCATGAGAGTTATGTTTTAGGCCCACCAGACTAATGAAAGTCTGGTATGTGTTTGCCCTGTTGTTCTTTTGTAGTCAACCAACTTCTGAGAAAAATATGTTGCCAAAGAACATGGCCTGACTCTTTTCACCCTCCTCTTGTTTACTTCAGCTCTCTGACATTTCAGGGTTGGCAGGTAGCATAAACTTTGCAGTGTTATCTCTGGAATTTTTTTCAGCAGCGGGGGCAAAGGGTTTTGTTCCGGGCAGGGCGTGCATTGGACCGGTGTCCCAAATAACATTTTGGCTCTGGTAGAGGAAAATGTCCTTTGGCCAATCGAAGTTTTCAACGGCAAAAATATTTGCATGTTGGCTATGACATTAGTAATTTATCAATGAAAAACAATGCTGCAGTAAAGCAATTTATTATAACAGAGCTGGAAAATATTGCAAAAGAATATGGTTGAATTAGCTGATAATGGCTAATATTATTCTTACTGAGAATCTTAAATAAATTGGATTTATTTTAATTTGAGCATGAAGTTATTAAATTGCGTAATGAAATAAAAAGTAAGGGACAGATGTAGGGCAACTTATATTAGCAAATAAAAAATAAATCGAAACCCAAAAAATAGAAGAATAACTAAATCAAAACTTGATTTTTGACTGCTTCTCTATCCTTGTTTTACACAACTAAACCTGGCAAACTAAGGAAAACTTGGCCATTGTGGGGACATTGCTGTTAAAACACGCAACACTGTGTGGCTACATCAACATTTAAAACCACATAACATAATGAAAATATTGACAAAACATCACTGAAAATGACTTTCAATTGAAAATAAACAGTCCCATGAGCCCTTGTTTTATGTGAATTTGCACTGAACATAACAACGAGGTGAAAGTCATGCACCAGCAGAGAAAAAATGTTTCCCAACAGAGAGTTAAACTGCTGATGGAAGAAAAGGTATTTTTAGTAAGGGAGAGAGAAAGAGAAAAGATTGACAACAGATTAATGTTAGCTTAATGTTAACTTAGCTGCTGGAGGAGAAAGCCTTTCAGTAACATAATAAAACAAGGAAAACGTGAAGAAATGGTAGATGGAGAAAACAAATCTCCACGGATTTTTATCTGCTACCAAAACTTATCAGGTCAACAGTGTGGCAATTTTTCAGTTACCCCAACAATGACGATGGCAAAATTCAAGAAAAAAAAAGTGCCTTGCATGGGGGCACACATATCCAACATGACACATCATCTCCATGAGACACATCCACGCGACCGTGATAAAATGGTTAAATCCAAGGTGAGGTTGGCCAACATCCGTAACAGGCAGAAGTCCAGAAATATGTCCAAAGATCCTTGGTACGTTCATCATAACTTACTTTACGTGAAGTTTTAGGAATACCGGCATGCTGCGCAATACTATGGAATCACTACTAGGTCAAACTTAGGTGATGCTGCCTACATGTGAAAGTGAACGTAAGAGGAAGGGAGGGAGGGAGGGAGGGAAGAAGGGCAAAAACAGAGCAGCACAAAAACATTGATTTTGAAACTGAAATCTAAATTAATGTGTAATGACCCTTTTCAAATTGTAATTAAATGTTTTACTTAGTTTATTGTGCCAGTCAGAATTTCATTGGGGTAAAAACATGGCTTATAAATATAATGTTATGAATACAAATAGATTAGATAGGCTAAGAAAACGTAGACAGACAGATGGGAGATTATCACACTATTGTTATCAATGATTATAGTTTTAGACATTTTACAGTTACAGACAAATGCCTAGATTTCAGTCAGCCATAGTGGGCTACATTTAATTTAGGGGGAGAAATTAATTAACTGAATAATATCATACTGTGATATTGTGATATTGACGGTGGTATCGTATTGTATTGTATGGTGCTGAAGATTTCATAGTGTTACAACCCTAACTGGGACTACCAAACCCAAAGAATGTCGGAAAATTGGAAACAGGTCAGCAGAAAGTAGCTCAAAAGAGCAAGAGGTGAATGGAGAGTAGATAAAGTGAGGCAGCCCGGCGAACAACTTCTTGTCTGTCGCTACATGCTAAATAAAGAGCACTTGGTTTTCTCAGGCTGCATCACATCACATTACTGTAGCTCAGGCCCTTGGCTGCTTTGCTAATTAATGCTCTAACCTTTGACTAAAAGCCAAGTGCACTGCAGCAATGGCACAGCAAGAATAAATCACTGGTTAAGACTGTGTCAGGGAGATAGATCTGTCTTACACATAATGATTTAAATGAGACTGCTGGTATAAACTTACAGTTGATGGTTCCATATCTATAGATATTGAAATAATAACTTTATCTGGAATTCTTTGGCCTGCAATATGTGCAATGAAAAACAAAAAGTGTGACAGCCGTAGTGAGAACGGTGATAGATAAAAACGGTATGATTTAATGACTGGAATGTGACACCAGCTACATCTTGGGAGATGGGTTATTCTGCAGGAAAAGAATCTAAAAAGTCGCTGATGTGATTAGGAAGACTGGGGTTTTAAAAATGATCAGGTCAATGAAGGAAAAAGACTTGACTGGTAAAGGAAGAAAAAAGCCAGCTGTCTGGCTAGTGCTGTCTTGTCCAATATTACACACGTGCTCATTAATCATTGTGTCTTTTTAAATGAGGCAAGTATCCTCCATTTGTCTTTCTAATGAATGCATTTTAAACTAGCAGGCTGTAACATTTTTTGTGGTTATTATTAGCTGTTTTGTATCTCTCGTCATCACTTCTCTTAATTGCAGCAAACTGATGTTTAGATTCTTTTCTATATTTTTATGTCAGTGTAGGAATTTTTTTTCCTTTCTAACATTTCTAGTTAAACGTGTCTCAAAAGATTTTTATAAATGACCTACTAATTTATTTTGTTGTCTCCTGACTCTGTCTTTCCGTGGCTTTATGAAGGAAGCGATAATAGGTGATGTGACGGGAAATTGCACATAACAGCATCACATTAACTGAAATGAATGAGGTTTCCCTGATAATAAGATTAAATTACAGAGTGAAGATGAAAAATGGATGAAGTGGGATGCTTCAGAGGTAATAGGGATCTACTGTACATGACATGAGCCATTTCTGACCATTAGAGTAAAGCTGTGATCAGTTTAGTAAATGTGCCTTTGGTCATATCATCATTTTCTTTTAGCTGGCCAATGACACACACACACACACACACACACACTTACCATACACCTGTATGCATTTATACAGATAAGCACAGGTGCATAAGAACATGCACATACACATAGACACACACACATCCACACCATCATGATGTCAAGCTGAATAAAGCGCTATGACAGCCGGGTAAAATTGCACCTATAAATCATTTGTCAGACAGGTCTAAATTCTATCTGCCAGCCATACATGCACTGAAATCTGTCCCCATAACCACACACATACACCACAAACACACATTTCATATTCCTGGATGGATCTGTCTGATACTGGGCCCACTGCGCTGACAAATTCTTTCTCATAGCTACACATAAACTTGGGGCTCTGTTTTGAAGTTGGCACAAAGCTGCAGTGTAGTGGCACTTTACTGTAAAGGAATGAGATTCTTTTTACTCACCTGAGCCTGCTCAGCGTTTTTGCAACTGGCTGTAAACCACAGTGAAAGACACGACCTGTAAAGCATGTAGCAACATTCTCTGTATTCCATGAGACGAGACACATTAGACTATAAAACACTATGTGTTTGAGGCAGGTCAGATAATTCTGCATGTATTTTCCCCACTCCTTTTTAAAGATTTAATGTTGCGATGAAATATCCTTTTACTTACCTACTCACCCTACTTTCCCTACTACTTACCATCCCCTTCAAAAACATGCAGGAGAACCGAATGGTAGAAGGGAAAAAGTTTTCGAAACTTGAAAAGTCGATTCACATAGGAATCTAGATTCTCATTTTCTAGAATTAAAAATTGATTCACAAATCCTAAAAATCCATTTTTAATAACGTGTTTTTTCTACCTGGCTCAGAGCTTGGTTTGCTTGCCATTTCCACTTCCCTTAGCCAGTGATGTAATTATGTAGTCGTAGATTACGGCGGTTCTATGACCGTTGAGAGGCAGTAACACGTCAGTAACATTTAAGACGGGCTAACAGATGTTAGAAGCTGTCTGAAATGGAGCCAAAAAAAAAAAAAATCAGTCAGTCCTCAATGAAGGCAAGCGTGTGGGCAAACTTTGGATTCTACAATCCACTTTGCTGCTGTTACACTGCAGTTTCCCCATTGTGGGACTAATAAAGGATGATCTTATTTTATGGTGTGAGGGGAGGGAACTGCAGCACTCTTAACGTGAACACCAAAGTTGAGTCAACTACATTAGTGGGCTAATAACTTCACATTGTCGCTCCAGTAATTGTGTCGGTACTTTGCCAAATGCGTAGGAAGATTAGGATACTGATGCAAAAAGTTACTGGAATTAAATCTATGGTTGTTACCTCAGCATGTGTCCTCTGCTGTGTGTGTGTATGAGAGAGAGATGCACGAAACGAGTTTAGTGACTGTGGTTCTTTTTACCAACTCATGTTACCCACATGTGCACTGGAGGAGCACATGTTGAGCAGCGGAGTGCTCATATCACTAAAGGGAACTTTTTTTAAAAGAAATCTGTGGACCCATAAAAATATATAAGACATAAATAATGAATATCTTAGATATTTATTGGTCGGTTCACTTGATACAACTTGAAGTAATTGAATTTACTGATAATTTAAAAACTAGTTAAACTTTTTTCAAAAAGTTTTTATTGTGCAAGTTTAGCTTAGGTAAATGCAATCTTTTGTCTAAGGTTTGGATTTGTGCGTTTACGGTCTAGCAGTTCACAGTTTAATATGTAAAAAAAAAGACACTCCATAATATTATACACACTTTACTCTGGTTTCATGCCATAATTTGCTCCTGTCTTACAAAACAGACTGAAGCTGATTCTAAAAATTAACCTGCCAATATACCGAACAGAAAATCAATTTTGAATCAAGTTGTGACCCCAAGAATCAAAATCAAAATCCTGAGATACTGAAGGATTCACACCCCTAGAACCTACCATTCCTGCGAAACTGACAAAAACATGGAAATACCCTTTAGAGCCGGCGCTTGGTTTGTCAGAAGAACATGTTGGTGCAACATAGCAGACTGGATGGAGGAAGACCCGCTCCCTCTGTAGGTATAAAAGACTCATTTACGCGAGTGTTACAACAATTCTTATTTTCAGGTGATTATAGGCTGATTAAAACATACTTGACAATATAATATCCCATTTCTGCCATAATCGACAGACTGATTCCTCTAAACCCTTCCAACTGGAGTCTTCCTCCTCAGTTTTCTATTGTTTGCACCTGCAACAAACTTTCCAGTACTTTTAACTTCTAAACTTCACACATTCTTCAACTAGTAGACACATTACGCTGCATGGAAGAAATAAATTTAGTTCTGTTAATAATATTATGCTTGGAACGCAGCAGAAAGATTGTGAGATTGCTACCTGCATCTCTCAGCAACAACAGCTTCCATGTATGAAGGCCTTCTCATTTATCTGATTAACTTGCTCATCATGATTGTGTATTGTTTGCAGTCTGGTATTTGAGTGACATGCATTGTCAAAGCATGATTATGTAGTTATCTTGATTAAAGCTTAGACAGACATCACCAGGTTGCTGCAAAATCCACCACATAAACGTTTTCTCCTTTGTGCCCATCAAACTACTGGGCTGGAATTTTGGTATTCTAAACTGCCTTCAAGTAAAAATGATAAGAAAACTGGAGACATTGACATCCTCTGCGCACATTGGACAAACTCCTCACCCATGAAAGTCATATTATAATTAAAACTTTTCTCTTCTTTTTGAAACCCCTCAGGACTAGTTCTTCCGACCAATTGTCTTTATGAAGCCTGAAGCATCACATTTTTAATTGTGAAAGAGGATGTGTGTCTGGCCTGAAAAATTAAGGCACAGTAATGTGAGTCAGATGCATAAAGGACAGTCATGACTGTCACTTAAATGCCATGGTTGTGTAGCAAAAACAAGAGAGAAAGCAAATCCTTATCACCATCATTGGGAATTATAAGTGTGAGCAACAGATAATGACTTATACAGACAGCAGATACATTTACTGTGTGATATTGCAAAATAGAGTAGTACTAACCCCAACTAATTTACATGCAAATAGTTGGATATTGTCCCCAGAAGCTGAAATACAGTGCCACTTCCATTTCCATGCTGCATTGTATACTTGACTGCAATTTGTGCTTTCCACCTTGATTTATAAAATTAGTTCCACTCACTCATACACTGTCCCAGTGTCTCTCTCTCTCTCTCTCTCTCTCTCTCACACAGACACACACGCACACATACTCACATGTCTTGTCACAATGTGACGATCATCACCTAGTACAGGTAAATCAATCAGTTAAAACGTCACAATTATCCACAAAATGTAGGGAATGGAAAAAAAATATGATACAAGGCAGAAATCAAAAGGAAAACTCAAATATGTCGCCATACATTTTTAATTCTACATATTTTAAAATTCTATGTATTTTTTTTCGTCTTGCTTTTTCCTATCACAAACATATTCTCCTTTGAAACAGTAGGAAATTGGAAGGTGTCGTATGTCTTTCTGGTGACATTTGTCACTGAGAAAAGCGGAGCGATCAGGCCCGGGTGCTTTGGCTGGGGGCCCTGCCATCCATCATGGAGACCGGGTGGTAAATGGCTTATGTAATTCTGTTTCAGATGAATGACCATGGAAGGGAGTGTCACCACTAACATTATTGTGATCTATACAGTAGAAATGGCAGAGGGAAGGAGGAAGTGAGAGAGAAAGAGGGATTTCTCAGCTCAGAACATGAGACTGAAAGGGATTTGGAAACTGCTTCCGCTGTTTTTTGATTTGTAACTACAACTATGGTTTTTGTTATCAATTAATCTGTTGGTTATGTTCTTGATTAATAGATTAATTGATCTTTAAGTCTATAAATAGAAAAGATATTTAATTGACTACATGGTCTCTGTTTTCCCGCAACTTGATATCAAAACTATATGAACATGATTTAACATTTTAATAAACTCCAGCACTTGGTGGTCTTCTACAAAGCTGTTGCATTTGTTAGAACTTTATTCTGAAATAATCTGCAGCAAGAGGTGACTTTAGGCTACCTGTAATGAGTGATAGATACTGTACACACAGGTGATACAATCACAAATTGAGTTTCTTCTTAGAGATAACATAGCCTGACTTCTCTTGAACAGCAAAGTCATGTTAATGTCTACATGTATTTTAGAGAAGGGTGTTACGATTCTGAAAGCAAAACCTAAGCTGTGCTAAAAACGTCTACGATCTTGAGTTGTGGTCCATCTTCTGAAGCAGTGACAGAAGTTTGACAGTATTATATTTCTCTTGTTATCTTGGACCTCTGATTTTACTTGGTGCTAGATTTGCAACTTGTTTCTGAGAGAACAAGAACAGAAAAGAGGGACAGGAGAAAGTAGTAGAAAATGATATTGACATTTCTACTCCCTCCCTTTTTTAAGTGGTGTTATCAAGAAAATGGCTCCATTTCCTGCTAAGAGATGGAGCAAGAGAGACTTACAAGAATGACTGACGCAATGCTTTTTTCCTAATTACCCCTTATTTATAATTTTTGTCATTTTTGTGACCCTGTGATATTCTTATTGCATCTTTACTCTACTTTGAAGTTTAAAGTTGACTTAAAGAGTGGAGGTGCAGAAATCTGCTGTAAAGACGGATGCACATCCTTTTTTTGTGTCATTTTGTGCTTTATTTTACCTTAAGTTTAAAATTTGGGAAATAAATACATTTTAAATGACATCATAATGAATGTGTTTTCACGTTTGATTATGTTTAATGCGTATCTTGAATGCATATTAACTAAGTATGAATAGCAGTAGCAGTAGTATCTTTTTCTTTTCTTATAGTTATTGATTATTGTCATTGTTGCAGAGAAAGAGGAAAAAGAGCAGCTGACCTCAGATGACCTTTCAAGTCTTCTTGTCGTTAACCTCTACAAATCAATTTCACCCTCCCCTGATTCTTGAAATACTGAGAGGAAAGACAATGACCTCCGCTTTTTACAGAAGTGATAACATCTATGAGTGAATAACATCTGAAGTCATTTGTGTGTTTGTACGTGTCTGAGAGAGAGTTGAAAAATAGAGCAACAGGGTCTGAGTTCTGCAAAACTTTAACTTTGCTACAATATTTCAAATTTTGAGTGTGCTTACATTGTTGTGCATATGTGTGTGTGTCTGAGCAAGAGTGTATCTTACCACTTTACAGAGAAACAGTGACACTTGACACAGTCAAATATTTTTGGCCTCCCTGCATCGACTGAATAGATAAACACTGACTCTTCTGACCCACATTATCCAGATGGTGCTGATTCACATCAGTAGGCTCGGCTTTTGAGCTTCACGCTCAGATCCTTGAGAGTCTAAGATCTACAGACGGGGAGCCCAGGCGGGATTTAGACTGCACACAAAATCTGGGCCTGTGTGTGCAAAGCTTCTAAGAACTAAAAGGGTTCACTCAGGATCATCAGTGAGGTCACATTACCATGTGAATGATTGCAATACATTGAGGCAACATGGAGGAGTAATTTCACAAAGCAATGACATATTGTTCTTTGTCAGTACCTGTCTAGTATGTTTACAGAGCATTATTTCAACCTCAGTGATCGTATCACATTGATAAGTTCAAAATTCCTGCATAGAATTGCTACTAAAGTGGCTCACATATTATCACTTTAAAGATATACAAAGAAATCAGTGATGCCTTACATTGCTTTATGTTAAGCTACTGCACATGTACAACCTCAGATTTTGAGTCTGCCCTGCTTCAAAGAAAATGTCGTTCCTTAATGGTGTGAAGACAAAGAATGAAATTGGCAACACAGAGCAGGGGGAGGGGGGAATTTTCAAAAGCTGTTGTTTTCCAAAAAGGCATTCAGAGATATTTGCTCACAGCTGATTCGTAATCTGAAACGAAATGCTCTGAATGGTGTCTCTCTGCCTTAGAATAGATGGGGTTCAAAGGCTTTATAGGCATCAGTCAATAAACAACTTACAGCTATAGATACAATTGCAGTAAAAAGTAATATTCATTCCTCTGTGTACAGAGCATTTTTTTTGTCTCTTTACATTTCTTCTCTCGTTTCTTCCATCTTTCTTTTAATACCTCTGCAGTTCTTCAAACCATCGTCTCCCCCTTTTTTCATTTTTCTGATATCTCCT
>JAQLOL010000022.1:3987615-4001729 GCA_029783665.1 Naso thynnoides | reverse complement strand
TGCATGTGTGTGTGTTTTCTCATCCAGAGTGTTGTTCTTGTTGACCTCTTTAATTCTTTTTGTGTGGATTTCTGCAGGGCTGCTTCTGCTCAGTGGAAGCAGTGAGTTTCTGAGTTTTGTTTGAGTTTAATTTTCTAGTCTGTGAAGGTTGGGCTTGGGCTGGTGTTAAGATTTTCAAACTACTAAGTCAAACACTGAACCAGACCTGTAGTACCAGGGTTTACATCTAGGTGTCGTACGTGACTCAGCTGCTCCCAAGTGAAGCATAATGGAAAGAAATGAATGATGAATGAACAACACAATCAAGACACTCCTGACACTTTTTTTTGTGGCAACCCTTTTACTTCTCTTCTCTTCCTCTATAGTTAAACATTAGCATAATGTAGAGTAGTGCAGCATTAGAAAGACAACAGTATAAATTACAAAATAGTATGGGATCTTTTCACAACAAGTTGGAATCAGCAGTCAATTGTGAGAAAAACCGCTTTAGAAGTTTGGTGATTTTGCCCCAAAATAAGGTTTAAAACAATTTTTTTCTTAGGATTGCACATCTGCTGCGCATGCACACGAGTTAGAAAGTCAGTGTCATGACTCTTTAGGCTGTTGGAGGGAAGAGGCCGGATATGTACCATCTTTGTGGTTACGGCCTTTTTTATTCAACTGATTCATGTGATTTGTCTCTTCCCTTAAAAAAACATCTCTGGTATGGCTCTAAATAGCAGGCTAAACTTTTACATCTTCTCAGCTTCCTCTGTCAACATCCCCTTCTGCCCTTTACTTCTACATTCCCCTCTGAATTCTCACATGTTGCTGTGGAGCAGGAATGGGTCTTATTTGTTCCATTTTTGAATAGTTAAATTTTTTAAAAAAGTACTACACTGGATTGTTTAATTTCACTCGTTGGTCTTGGGCATGGCAAACACATATGCCCTCAGGTGCTGTGGTATTTGGCCTTCTACCCTACTGCTAATATAGACTTTGTGTAATGAGAAAACATTTTCTTATTGTCCCCTTTTAACATTAGCAATAAACTCAGTTTAGGCGTATATTTTTGAAAGCAGTTCCTGTCACAGTAATTACTATATGAGCAGGCAAATTTCCTTAATTTCAGCTCCTCTTGCAGGGTTCTGCAATGTCTTTAATATACTCTGTGGGGATAGTATGTTTATAAATTAATGTTTGATTTTATTGAATTTAATCCAGTTTTTGTTCCACAACATTGTACTGTATCTTTGGTACTCAGGACACACATTGAAACATGGTCGTGACACATTCATAAAGTTGGCTCTGTTTTTCTATTCTATTCTGCTCCTGTATACAGTGGTTATTATTTGAGCCAAATGGGATGATAGAAAAGAACAGGCACTGAAACAAGTTGTCAATTCACCTCTGTGTTTATGTGATGTGAAACAAATTTCAGAAACGCCAAGGAGAGATAGTTTTTATAGAAGTGTTTATGGCTCATTGACATCCTGTCGCTGTGTTTATGACTCACTATGCCCGTCACACCACTAAACATCCTGACTCTCTCAAGGGCATCAGGACCAATCAATATAGACAGCAGCAGACTTTAATAATCCAGCAAGACATATTCTCTGAGGCTTATTGCTGGGTCCTAGCTTACACCACTGCACAAGTGACAACTGCCTCATTTTGTTTTCATAATGGTAACAATACAGGAAGAGTGCCCTTATCAGGCTTTTTTAAGCTGATTATTAATCACAAATTGTTGCAAGCTAATGGTATAGATAGTTGATAAGATCAAAATATTGTTTCTTTACTTTATTATGATCCACAGTTATTGGTTTTGAGTTGCGTAATGAAAACCTCCAAAACCTACAAAATTATGTTTTTTCTTTTTTGCTTGATTCACAGAAATATGTTTGAACAAAACTGAAAAGTAATCTGTACACTGTAGAAACTGAATCTAGAACAGAATTTGAAAAACAAACAAAAAACCCCTCCATCTCAGTCTTTGGACTGATGTCTTTGTGCACCTAAGTCACTACAGCAAAACCACACCAGGTGCTAACAGCTAACTAGCTCTACTCCTGCTGATCTTATTGTAATTTGCACTGCCCTCTTGGTTTAAACAAAACAACTTATTTGCATATTTGCTCTGCTGATTGATTCAATTTGTCATTTGGTAGAAACTATAGTTATGTATACATATATGCAAAAGACCCTTTTGATTTGGAGGTGTCCTTGTGAAATCTTTTTCCTGAACAGATTTTCTACTGTCCCCGGACAGAATGACATAATGCCATTTATCTCATTCCCTGCTCTACTAAAGCAAACTGTCTTCGATGCTTTGCATGATCGGCTGATCGACTCGTCGATTAGCCTATATAGATACCACCAATCAAACTATTTTGAACGAATATAATAATTAGAATGGGTGACTGTATTCAAAGCAGTATTTCTGTGCACTATCTATTGCAGCAACTGGAAGAATTAGCCATGATTGGATTCTTTTCACAGTCATATTGGCAACAACAATTGGATGTGCACAGCTTGCTTGTAATAATATAAATTCATATCCCTGGTGGATTTTCTGTGATAATGAAATGTATTACGGATAGAACAGACGTTCTCAGACTATTGAGTGAAAGGCTTCGACTGTAGCACATCTGATAGTATAAATATTCTGATTTGAATGAGTCGAAATCAATACATCCTGCCAGACACCTCACATGTTTACACACAATACATGAATCCCTTTATGTAACAGATATTTTCAAAAATATTGGAGAAAAATAAAAGCCTGCCTGGCCACGTACTCCATTGTTCCACTCCAATAAATGGATCACTTCATTGTGTTGATTCTGAGCCTTCCACTGTCCCCTTTCATTGATAGAGCTGTGATTGTTGGGGCTGGTGGCATGCTATGGTAATACACAGTGAAATGGCATTGTGACAACTGTGATCTAGCTTTGATTCCAGTAACTGCTCTCCCAGCAGGGTGAAAATGGCCCACAGCTTATCCTTGTCATACAACAAAAAGCACTTAGTGGGAATACTTATGAATAAGAATGCTGAGGCAAAAGGCGGGCTGCTCTAAGACAAGCTTTTGACATACTGGCAGTCTGCCATTTTGATTATCTAAATTCACCGCTAAGGAGCTATGAAATATGAGGAAAACTATCAAGTGACATCCCTTTGGCAGCCACCGGAGATGTAACTGTTGTGTATTTGTGCAGTAATGACTTCTGCCCTTCTTGTCAATATGACCTTACCTACACCTTATCACCAAAGACTATGACAAGTTAAGCACAATTTTAGCTTTAGATTTATAGATTAGCACCTACAGTATGTGAAAAAACCTGTGCTATGTTGCTTTTTCTTTGGGGAAAGTTTGGATTGGTATTTTTACAGCTCACGACTTTGAGTAGTAGTGTTCAGCAGATGTTTGGTTCAGTATCATATCAGCTACAGTGTCCCATGGATGTTCTCTCCTTCCCCGACTCAACAAAAATCCTTTCTATACCCGATCAAACAAATTGCCACTTACTGGGCTTTGCCTTTGTTCCCACATTTCAAACTAAAAGGTCAAGAAGTGCGAAGAAAATGCTGATGTTAATCAGTAAAACAACATTAGTTTGTCTTGTGTGGAATGCACCGCTGTATAGTCTCAAATTTGGGTGATTACATGTAAAAGCTGTAACGAGTCCTACATTGCTTACTCAATATGTAAACATTCTCAAATGTTGTCAGAGTTCAAAATCGGCACAGTAAATTCATGGCTAATTTTTAATTTATACATCTTTTGTGCTTGGGTGTAGATTTAAGAATTAGAAATGTATTACAGTCCTTATACTCTCTCACCACTCTGTATATCAGTATTGGCTTTACTGTGTCTTGCTACAGATTCTAAAATTGCCTCTCCTGAGGTTTTTCCTGATGGTCTCAGGGTTTTGGGGAGTTTTCTTTGTCTCTTTAGAGAGCTCAGAATGGCTCAGCAACATTGCTGATGTGAGACTGTAAACTCCAGTGAGACACTGTGTCAATTACACGGCTCCAGACAGGATGTTTATACAAAAGCACTTGTGCATCCCACTACAATTTTCATAAGCACTTGACCAAATGTAAAACTGCCTCTTAATTTGACTTCTGGTGTGCAACACAACCATACTTTTTCTGTCCTTCTTTCACTTTTTTAATGCTTTAGTAATAAAGAAATGTAATAGATATGGCAGTTTGCTCTGCTGCATCAAATAAACGCATAGAGCTGAGTGCAAAACATAAAGTTCGCTGTGTCTAATGCTTGTGGCAATAATTAAGATCTTTATATCTAACAGATGGTTGACTCAGCAGTTCCTCGCTA
Organism: Naso thynnoides; assembly: GCA_029783665.1. Taxonomy (NCBI): domain Eukaryota; kingdom Metazoa; phylum Chordata; class Actinopteri; order Acanthuriformes; family Acanthuridae; genus Naso; species Naso thynnoides. The sequence continues at coordinate 3,997,405 of JAQLOL010000022.1, read as the reverse complement.
TACATATTTCACAGCAGGGAAAATGAGTTGAATTGAGCTAATTTAGGTGGCTAGCTGCTCAGCTCTCGCTGTAGGAGGTTGGAAGATCAAGGACTGGTTTAGTGTACGGGCCATGGAGGAGATGATGAGGATCATTGGCTTGGTTATGCAGGAGGCTAAGGTAGGTTGCTTCTCACAATCAATACAATGAGGAGTCTTTGTTCAAACACTGTTAATATGGAAGTGAATCAGCATTCTGCTCTCATAAGCGGACCTGCCCCTACTGTACATTGCTGTACTTAAAGGATGAACACTCAGACAATGTCCTGACTCCTGACTATGGGAAACTGCCAGTCTAATAGGCCCCCCAGGTCATCTTGATCTCACTGTGTGCTGTCATTCCACCCTGACCGCCGCTCTGTGAAGAGGACTGGGTTATCTTTTTGTTCTTGAACACAAATGTCCCCTTTTCACCCTGAGGGTCTTCAGGGGCATCTACATTATCTGAAGATGACTCTGGGTTGTACTTCTCTTCATCTTTATCTTCAAGTATCTCCTTTTCATTTACTTTAATATTCCTCTTGAACATATCCATAAAAAATGGGTGCACCTTTTGGTCTGAGTCACACTGTTACAGAATTGGACAATACAGAAATGGGGTCACTGGTGTGTGCAGCAACTTTTGCATTGTTGAGGTTCAACCACTGACATTTCCATGTGAGATAACTGTAATTGCAGAACGTTTACAAATGTATTTGGTGCAGTTTTCTCAGGGTTGTAGGGTTGTTTTCCCAAATGGATCAGAACTTAAAGTAAATTCTTTCTTTCTTTCTTTTTAATTTTTTTTCTTCCTAGCTTTCCAAACTTTATCCCAGTTAGTTTTCTAAATGCTTTCATTCAGAGAAATTACATATTTTGACCAGTATAATTTTTGAGGACATAATTAGGTCATCAGATGCAACGTCAGGCAATATTGTTCTATAATATACGGTATGACTGAATAGGTATTTGCCATGGCGTTATCCTCTCTAATGTTGACAAAAGGAAATATTGTCTCTTACACAACTCATTTGCAATGACATGACATTTCCAAACAAGAGTGATGCGTACTGCATGATCATTCATTTCATAATGCCCTTTTCTTTCTACAGACTCTGTGCTTTAATCATATGTATGTAAGGCACTTTGTAACTGTAAATGTTATAAAACATGTGATATGTTTGTATTGTGACTTTTTTCTGTTGTGTATTACTCTTAAGCATGGTTGTATGTGCATGTTGTATGAAAAGTATAAACATTTTTTTGTTTTTTAAAAAAGGTTTTGAAAATTGAAATTTGCATTCTTAAAAAAGAATGCTTAATGTATCCTGCCTTTTTGTCTGATTGCAATACTCTCAATACAGAATGTTCTTTGAAATCTAATAACAGAGTGACAAATGTGTTAGAATACTTATGGTGTTTTCACATTAGGCATGATTGTTTTGTACCGTGCCCAAGCACGATTGCCACCCTGCCTCCACTGGCCTGCTTTCACATTAGTAACGTTGTTCCGTGCCCGAGCACGCTTGTGTATATAAACAGTCTGATACAGTAGGAGGCAGTATGCACATAGTTGGATTGCCGTCTGTCAATACACAAGAAGAAGAAAAAGCAACTAATTATTTTCAAGCTAACATAATGGACGAAGCAGTGGTAGTTGAGGAATTCGTTTTTAAAAGTAAGTATTAAAATAACAAACTAATGTTTTCTGGGTCTTTCTTCATATACATGTCAGTTAACTGCCATGTCATAGTTGCTAGGCGACAACAACTGTGCGTCGGGGGGAAAAAAAGGGAACGCTCTCATGCAGTCTATCACTTCCTTGTTTGGGCCTGGTTGCTTTTACATCTCATGTGGACCGTACCCAAGTACACATGAATTGTGCCCGAGACTACCTTTTTAATTTGACTCATTTACAGTTTGTGAAACGTGCCTGAGCCCGGAACGCCGAAGTTCACACTAATCAAATGAACTGGACTTAGGGGTCAAGCATGCTTGAATCTGGGCCCAGGCCCCAAGTGTGAAACTGCCCTTATACAACATGTCTAACTGAGAAAAAAATATATGGTGAGATTATAGTGTCTTGCATAATTTGGCATATATTATAAATTGGGGCTAACAGAGATTGACATTGATATTGAGAGCTGTCCAAATTAGTCAAAGAAAATAGTGTAAAATTCAATAAATAAAAAGATTTATTTGCTGAGAGATGAAACTTTCTTCTTTGGTTATCCTGAGCCTGGAGCACAACGAGGAGATCCATTTGTTTTGAATTTTATTTGATGTCTCATAAAACCAAACGGCCTCCAATAATCGGGTTTCCGGGATGTGACGCCCATATCGTTCAGACCTCCATCAAGGACAAATTGCTTGGATGGTGAATGTCAGATTATGCTTTCATGGAAATGTATCTTTATGTTCCACATATCCTGTTTTCTCCATACATTTCTGCCTGTCTGTTGCCTTTCAAAGGGTCTATCCATCTCCCTGTCTCCTTCCGTTTGCCAATATTTTGCCTATCTTCATTCCTCTCTCTCTTTCTCACAAATATATACACATTCAATTTGCTCCCAGTTTCTCTCTCTGTCTGTCCTCTCACTTAGATATCAGTCATACTTCAGCTTGGCTGGGCAGGGCCATGACTGGGTAGAGAGTGGAGGTAATTGAATTTCTCTCCTAGAGTGACTCACATTAACACAGACAATTTAGACATAGCCAGGCGCAACGTAATAGACAGGGAGGGCATCGCGTTGGCTTAGAACTGCAATTAACTACAGGGGGACACAGACGCTTGAAGCCTGAAGAAGAAACGGGGGGTGTGGGGGGGAATAAATGTGATGGCACTCTCTTCAATTTTACAGTGCATGTGTTCATGGTTTTAAGACTGATGTGTCATCAGGGCAGCTGCTCCTCAAGAGAGAGGAAATCAGAAAGGCACAGTTATTATTCCAGATCAGAGCAAGCAGTGTGGGGAAAAAATGTTGCCCATTTGGAAACAAAAGAGACAGTTAGCTTTCACCTACTTGTGATTAATCACACTTTAGTCTGTCAAAATGTCAGGGGTTAATTGTTACCAGATAGTTAGTGGTTGGAGCCTTAATCCTAACCCTTACTGTACACATTCATTGTCATAGAGTGGCTCAGTCATGCCCTTCCGGTGGACCCCATGGGACCTTATTTCTGAAAAATATTAACTATAGCCTATGGAAAGAGACACTTTTTTTTTTTTATCCCATCTAAGTTGTACCACCAATCTCAAATAATTTAAAAGATAATTTTTATAAGTCAAGAAAATCGCAGTTTATCATAAAACTGCTGTAGTATAAGACTTTGAAAATACATATTTCGAAAGTAGGTATGCCACAATTCTCAATTTAATATTGAACCGTACAGTATGCTGTCCACGGTTCAACAAGCACTTTGAAACTACAGTATTTCAATTTTGCATAAAGTCTTATGTAGCTAGTTTCAATGTATTTCTCCCTGAGTTGGCTCTGTTGGAGCTTCAGGGCAGCCCGTGAATGCACCATGTGTCCACGCCTCCCAGCCAAGCACAACACTGCAGTCAGTCATTTCAAGAAAAGAGCCACTAAAGAGCACCAAAAAATGAAATAAATATAGACAAAATAAAGCCTTATAATAGACACATTTATTTTATACTTTACACTACGCAAGGATGTGTCTGAATGGATTTTAAAAAAAATACATCGCCTTTTTTTTCTCCTTACACACAAAATGCGTATTGAAACTGAACCGAAACCGTGACCCAAGAACCGAAGTTTGTATTGAACCGTGGACTGGCTGTACTGTGGCATCCCTATTAGAAAGCCTATACTTCTGATCTTAACAACGATCTCTTACAGAACTGACCAACTCTCTGTTTGCTTCACTGCAGCTCTTGACATGCCAATGCTTCTAAAGACTTTTACCTCTTTAAATCAATTTTCCGTCGCTCTGGGGAACAAAAGAAACTGCGTTAAAGTTATAGCCATGTTAGCGTTGGTGACGTATATTGTGCGAAATGAGAGGTGTGGATCACTGAACCATTTCACAAAAACCAAGTGGTACCTAACTATCTTCACGACAAACTCCGATCCTAATTGATTTGTAAAATTATTTTCAAAAATGACATACATCATATTTCAGAATGAGGGCACAATTTAAACGGGATTTAAAAAAAGATTGTCACTCTCCATAGGCTAGCGTACAATTTTTTTTTCCAAATTAAGGTCCCATGGACTGGAAATAGAAGGGTAGGACATGGGCACTCTGTTATGTTTATGGCACCTTCTGTTATATTAGAGCATTAATAAGCCATTAATATTAATGCTTTAATGTGTAAAAAGAAAATTGTAATGATTTTATCTTCCTTAGGTGGTTCAGCCAGTAAACTCTGCATCCTATTTTATAAATTAAACTCAGGTTTTATATGTAAAAATAACTAGGAATGATAGCATAGCCTATAAAAAGAACTTAAAGGTGCTGTAAGTTACATTTTTAACCATAAAATTAAAAAAAACAACAACAAACAACCCAGTGTTAAATAGCACTATGCTGAGACAGGCATCGTTCATATAGAGTGTTTTGTCAGTAACATGGGTCTTCTGCTACACTGAAAAGACATTTTCTGGTATCCCACTCCCACTCTTGTCCAATCAGGAGAGAGGATTCCACCAATGTATTTTTGGTTTACTGCAAAACAGAGAGACTTTGAGACCCACATGACTGACCAAATTCTATTATCAGTGATGGCTGTCAGAATGTGAAGCTATTTGACACTTATTTTATCAAAATGTAGATCACTTACAGTGCCTTTAATAGAGAAAACAAGAACAATATCCCTCTAAGTTGAAGTGTCGTAGACGTTGTGCTCTAAGCTGGAAATACTGAGGTAGTGTACAAGCACCTTGTATAATTGTACTGTATTAAAGGATTTGAGTAAAGCTACTTAGTTACTTTTTAGCCTCTATAAGTGCCCAGTCAGACAGTATCAGCAGTACACAAACGTTTACTGTCTATAGAAAACAACAAGAAAAGAAGCATCTCATTGTAACAATTGTGCTCTATTTATGGAGCACTAATGCAGCTATGGCCAAGTGGGGATACTGTAAAGTCATAGCTAAATTCTGTGCTCTTGTTGGAGGCTTTGTTTTCACTTTCATTTAAGTGTTGCCTAATCTCACTCTTAACAAGACTGCAAAGATTTGTATGTGGTATGTATTCTATAAAACTGTCGACTTTCTTCAGAGGACAGATACTGTATAAGATAATTAGTGCCAGTTCACTGTGTATCCATTGCACTACACTTCCCCTGTAGATTAATTAAGTAATAGCCCACTTTATGTAAACACTTCATACACTCTTTAAAATTTTTCTTTTTTTAAATGTAGCTGCATTGTCTCATTTTCTACTGAAAGAAAAATGTAATGAGCCATGATATTTGTGACTGTGACAAAAATATGAACCTGAATCTTGATTTCAGGGACAGCAAATGCCAACAAACCTGGTGAGTTAATATGTGCCTCACATAAGTGCTTGAGCAATATTGTAGCTTCTCAGACTGTCGATCTTTTAACGATTGAAGTACTTTCAGGCCGATTTGAAGCAGATTAATTACCTTGCTCGATAGTAATGCAGGGGCGGGGTGTTATTGCATTTAAATAAATTCTCTCTAATGACAGTTATGGATAAACTGTAGCAGGATGTAATATGCCGTACATTTTCTATTGATTTTCAGCAAAGGAATGAAGGAGAGAAAAAACTTTTATCGACATCGATTGCTACCAGCATTGCTATGTGGTAAATAAGTATTGGAAAGACTGTTTTGCTTTTATTTACAACTGACTGTAAAATGGGTGATTTGTATTTTAATGTAATAACAGATAAGGGAATTAATTTCTCTCACCTGGACATTTACCTTATACATGTCATTGATTCAAGCTGTATTTAAAATGTATCAAGAAGATGATTAATTAGACACAGTCAGAAGGAGATGAATACCTGCCCATCTCCTAAACTAAACATGAATACAAAATGAGTTTCTTCTACATTTGTGAATGTTTGAATTGAGTGTGGTGAGGGACGTGACCTTGAAAAATTTGACTTGTACAGCTAAGAAAGTACAGTAAGGAACAGTAGACTTATCCTGGTGTAAATGTGCACAACTTAAGGATTGTATTTCAAGTACAGATGTAGAGTGTAAAAAAGTCTAATTAGTCTATCTTCCCTTGATAAAGGCTTGAAAAAATTCCAGTAAACTTGGCAGGCCTGCCTTGGCAGATCCACATAAGCTGTGAGGTAATGAGGATGCATAAGCTAACCATCTTTCTCTGTGCCCTCTTTATACATTTTCATCAACCTGCCAATTGATTACAGCTGCTGCTGCTTGAATAACGCAGGCAAGATAAAGAAATATTAAGTAATCAACGCTCGCAGGGGGACTCACTTTTTTTTTAAAAGAGTCTGTTTACTGCAACAGCAGATGATGAATTGACCTATGGAGTTAAGGTGTTTCATTCCTTCTTTATCAGGAGTGGGGTGTGAAATACCTTGTAGTGTTTTGATGCTGTACTGTTCACAAACAGAGACTAACAGCAGCAGCGACGGGGAAAGGAGTGCAACATTAATCACCTGCAAATGCCATTCAGGTAGACTGTTTGTAAATGTTTAACATGACCAAAATGCTAACTTAAACAAAATATGATCTCACAGCAGCGTTGTTATTGTTTTTGATTGTTGCCATGAAGATTAAGTTCATTTACTGTGGCAAAGTATATGTTACAAACAAGAGTTCTCCTGATTCTTTAGTACAGAATGAAAATTTAGGTCTAAAAAATTTGGCAGTCTTTACAGTAACATCCTGGTCAAATTTGACCAAAGTTTTATTGGGGTTGTAATTGCTGCACTTTCTTTTTCATTTGTTTAATTTGGATTTAAGGAGCATCAGTCAGCTTAACCAGTAACAGCATTCCGAGCAGATTCACTTGTGGCATATTGTCTAACTGCTGAAGGCATGCTGTGTTAGTAGACTGTTAAATACAGTAAATATTGTGCCTGACAGTTTTGGCAGACCTACTTTTACTCAGCTAAGTGATTTGGCAGTCGGTTTAGGTGATCGTGGCACAGCACACATAATTTGTGAATATGATGTGGTGGTGGTGTGCAGACTATACTTGAACTACAGAGCTTCACATCAGTTCTGAATGCTGTTCTATTACATTCAGTAGGTTAACATATGGCATTTAACATGTGAGCTGCAAGAAGTATATGCAGATTTATGTCTTCAATTGCTAATGGGGTATATGTGTTCAAAGTAACACATTATCATTAGGTAATCCTCATATCCACATGGGCAGCCATGGTTGAGGGGGTTGTCTACTTATCAGAATGTTGGTTGGTTCCCCGACTTGTCAGGTCTGTAAGTCTAAGAGTCCTTGAGCAAGATTTCTTCAAATAACCGAACCCTAAATTGTTCCAAATAGATGTGTGTGATGTGTGTGTATGAGTTTTTGATTAGCAGGTTGGCCCTCTGTAGACAAGCCACCCGTAAGTGTGTGAATGAGTGTATGAATGGGTGGATGTTAAATTGTGTTGTAGAGTGCTTTGAGTAGTCAAAAGACTAGAAAAGTGCCATATAAATGCATTCCATTTCCATTTAGCAGCTTCTTTTTGATATATCGAAAGCCCGTCCCAAACTTAGTCAACAATCTTTATGAGCCTTTGGAGCCAAAGGTCTGTCCCATAATGTGTTATAATGGGGCCTCTGTGTTATCAAGCAATGGCATATAATTCTCCAAAGCAGTGAGGAGTTATGGAAATATATTGCTGTGGGGTATTGTGGTTGTCTCAGCAGTGCCATGCCCATTTATCATGATACTGTGACACCTGGGGGAAGATACTCTTTGGGAGATTCCAACACAGAGGCTGATGCCAGCTATACACACATACTCCCACTGATGCACACATGCAAGCATGCATGCACACATTTGGGCACAAAGACATGAAGGTGCAATACATACCAGCTGGTATGTTTAAGTAAATGCATAAATTATTACACACTCATACACATGATAACGAACGCTGGTCCAGATGTCCATGCACAAGCACATACAAATATTTCTGATACTTTACATTACATACGTTGGCACAGGCACATCACCCCCTCCCGTGCTCCTACCCATATACAAGCTTGCAGCTACTTTCAAAGTATAAACATATGTGCACATGTGGACATAAACCAGAAGTAAAAGTGGAGCAGAAGTAACCAGAGCAGCACAATGAGACAGGCCAGGCTGAGGGAGACCCAGAGGGTACGAGAGAGACTTCCTGAAATATGAGCTTGTTCTATCTCAGTCCACCGACTTAATGACGGATAAGACGTGGAACAACAGGACAGATACAGGAAAAAGAATAAGAAAAGAACAGAAAGAGAAAGCAGAAAAGGAGAAAAAGCAGTAATTGACTGTCTCAAATCTTCATGTGGGTGGCGACACAATAAAAAAACCATGGTTTGCACTTAACATCAGCAGCTCGCTAAATCAATATACTGTCTCTCTTTTGAGTCGAATCAATAACATTCTGAGTGCCCATTATTAGAGGAAATGATCAGCAATTTTTCCAGGATTTTTGAAATGTCAGCTCAATCTCAAATGTGACTATCAAACATTATAAATCGTTAGGGTACTTAACATTTGTTGCTTGAACTTTAATTAACCAACTTTAAAAAAAGAATAGCAATGACAGTTAATATTGTTAATGCAAAAACATTCTGATGACTGCAGGAAGCACTCACACGATGGTAGAGCAAAGCGGGATGCATTGCTACGAAAATTACAAGCTGCCTTAATAAGGTATTAGGATCTGTAGGTTCCATATAATCTAATGGTAATCTGGTTAAATTTAGAAGACCATTCTTTGTGTGAAAAAACATGTTTTGTGCAAAGATGGAGAAAGGGGGGACCAAAGAACCAAAATTTCTCATTAACAACGTTAGAAGTCAATCCATAATTTCTGTCAACACTTTGGATTTGCTTCTTTTTTAAATAAAATAAATAAATAAATAAATAAATAAATAAAAGAGCACCCAAATAAAAAACCTTTTCATGTTTTTTTATCACCACATCCCAATTCGATCTCAGGAGAGATCGCGTCTGACTGTTTTAAAGTTTTTTATCAGCTGGAGACGACAGAGTGGCTTCAGCAGCATACCGAGACATCATTCCCATCAAAATGATAATTTTCCCTTCAGAATGTTGCCTATGAGGAAGGCAAGGTTGAGTCAACAAGCAGCTTGTCTGGTTATATATGATAAGACAGGCCTGTGAATGGGTAATGAGAGAATTTTTTCACCCTTGCACATTTCTCGTGTAACTTCGGATTGCTCGGATTGTGTCTGTTGGGGCTAAAATTCTCATTTGACTCTGCTAATCCTGACTCATGCTCGTGTTAAATGATAAACGTAGGGCATGTTCAGTCAAATAGTTTAGAAAATCTGCAGTCAATCTTCACCTCACTCTGTTCTTTGTTCAGACCTTTGCCAGTATCCGTGCTTAGCTCCTTAGGCCCTAGCAGCTCTCCTTGCAGTTGTAATTTAAAGTAGTTAATATGAAGCAGTTTTTATTAATCCATATATACCTTTGAATATAAAACACAATAAAAGCTACGTTATTAGCATGAAGGAATTGAAATTAAATTCTCAAGGAATTTTATTTGAAAAAGAGCATTGGGTAACACTTTCTAGGAAGCTTGTCTCTAAAATGTATTATAACACATT
>JAQLOL010000022.1:3965046-3987515 GCA_029783665.1 Naso thynnoides | reverse complement strand
TTTTTAGCATGTTCTGAACACACTTATAATGAGTAATAGGCAGTTATGGTTATAGTTATGGTAAGTGTTAACCCTAACCCTGCTTATACCTATGATCATACAGCACTGTAGGCACATTATAACGCATTAAAAGTAGAGCTGTCGGTGTTAAGGCTTTATTTGCGATCAATTAAAAGGCTCCCAATAACGGGCTGATAACGCTGGGACTATAAACACATTGTTTTTAGACCCAGATTAGTACTTAATGTAATTTTAGAATCAAATACATACTGGAAGTAAACCGCAGGGCACATGCGCAAACGACCGTGGATATGCTTGTAAGTAGGTCAACAAAACAAAACACCCGTTGAAAAAATTAAAATTATATAAAGTGCTTATCTGAGTCTAAAAATAACATTACTTTGTAAATAAACAAGTGACAACAAGCACACAGGACGGTTTAGAGTCATGTGAAAGTTTATCTGATGATTTTAGGCGGAGCCAGTCTAGCACTCTCTATTGCACAGCTATTTAACGGTGCATGAGCTCCACCCATCTCCTCCTTGTTACTGCACAAGACATAATGTAACACGTACTCTGCTTGGCATTTAAGTTCCAATCACGTTACATTGGTAAGCATTGCTTTACATTGTTAATATGAACTTAAAAACTGTGGTGAAATGCAAAATAATAGAATTTTAATTGTGATAAAAATAACTCTTTGATGGCCCTAATTATATATACTGTATGTTCATAATGTATTATAGATGCATGCTATTTGATAAAGTTTTACCGAGTATTGCATGATATTCAAGGATAAAGCAATTACATATTTGTTACATCCAATATTTATTTGGCTTTTGGCTACAGATAATGTTTAATTATGTTGTGTTTGTGGCATTGACAATTCTAGGTTAGCTAGTTCTTGCTTGTCTTTTTTGTGCAGTTAGCCTTTAAAAGTGTTTAATTTAAACTGTAGGAGTTTCTTTTGCCTTTTGTAATGAGTTTAAAGATAGAATTCCCTAACAAGTGAAAATGAGTGAAAAACATCTCCTGATGTCTTTGCTGCAAAAAGGCACCACTGTCTGAATCATTTGTTTAACAGCTAAGAATTACTGATGTAGCAGAACATCAAAAATAGAAAAAATGCTAACCTCCAAAGGAAATCATTCCAAAAGGCTTCTAAGAGTTTAATGGCGGTGTCTGTATGACTGATAGAGCTACACAAATGTGGATTTTACATTCTGCTTTAATGGAAAGTATTTTGCCGCATGCTAATGTTTGGTTTCCACACAACGATGTAGAGAGAGCATTGAGGAAAAGGGGAGAAGGGTTACTTGTTATTGCTTCATGTTTGACTAAATGCAACAGAGCAAATGAAAGTGTTTCTGTTAAATTGCAGCAGGAGTGAACCAGTCTGAGCAGAGAGAAGCCGTAGCTCTGAGGGCCACCTTTTGCAGTATGTGAATAGTCTTAATCAAGCCTAAATAGATAGCAGAATAGGCCCAATAGTTAATAGCTTGACAACTTTTTGCATCTGCCACACTTGTCTGGTCCTGGGATTCACTTGTTTGCTATGATTATTACTTTAATATAAGGGTAGAAATAATAACAAATGCTGAAATTGGAATTTATTTATTTTTTTAAATTGCGTGTGTTCCCACCATTTCTTATCACTGTTCTGCTCTGTAAATTGGAGTTGAAATAGGACATTATTAATGCAAACTTTGTGTTTGTTAACGTGATGGCCTTGAAAGATTTGCATTGTAATCAACTGATATGTATAATCAAAAAGATAATTAAGATTCCCTACTCATTTTGCAGATAATGTCAACATTTTGGTATTAAAGGCTGAAATGCAGTCGTATCTCTGGAAATCTTGTTTGAGCTTTGAATCTTATTTACATACAACATAAACAAAAGCTTTACAGACATGCCATGTTTTCTTTGTTGCAAGGTGACATCTGAGAGATACATGCAATAGCAAAGTTGGTCTTTTGTTCTGGAAAAAAAAAGTGTGACAATCAATTTCTATTTTGGATATGCCACAGGAATGCCAATTCACATTGTCTGGAGTAGTAGATAAAATACAAACACGTCAAGTCAAGGTCTGTAATTACCGAATTATCATCCAATCATCACTTTTTTTATAGGAATAAACAGCCAATTGAAAAACAAATTTATGAGATTTTCATGCCTGAGCTCCCACAGCGGCGATATGATATTGACTGTGAAACACAATGTTGACACGTTCTGTCGAGTGGCTATCAATAACAGTTTATCCAGTCAGTACCACTGGGGCATACTTTACAGGTGGCTGTTTTTGTGTTACAAAACGTTAGATTTGCAGGAGATGAATATAAAAAAATAATGGAAAATGCAGGCAAAGAAGGGAACAAGCTGGAAGACAGCATGGAGAGGACAGGACTTAGCTCAGTGTGTGACCACACTCATCACTTCCCTTGATCTATTGTTGGCTGACATGCTGCGCTGACCTTTACTTACATTATCTGCCATCATTTTACCATAAACCACAGATTTATGACTTTAGTGAATGCCAGGGCCCTAAAAATCTTGTCTCCTTCTTCTCTCTGTCATCCTGTCCTTCTCTCACTCACTTCCTTTTTTCAAAGGGGTTTCATCTCCTCTCCCCACCATATCATCCCTTCATCACCTCCACCCCCTTCTTCTGCTGGCTTGGTGTTTAACCGTGGAGAAGGTCAGAGTCGTTAGTAGCATGGTAATAGACAATGTAAATTAGAGGGCCAGACTTAAAGGAGATTAAAATGTAACTCTGTGTCAGGGCATAATGTCTCTTGTCCCATTAGAGCATGCAGCCGCATATGCAGCCTGTGCATCAGTTAAATAATAGTTGTAATTATGATAATTATGTACAGAAGATATTTATAATTTACTGTCAGTATTTTGCTGATGCAAGAGTTGCGATAAATGGCTGATGACTTCATCAGTCCATCTATGGAAAATTAATGTTTTGGTAACTAAAGGATTGTTTTAAATCAGGTGCTTCTAAACTTTTTCAGCTCGAGAGACTCGAATTAGAATTTTGGCATCTCACTGAGCATCTTAGCAGAACAGACCATCTCAGCCAAAAAAAACAAAACAAAACAAAACACTTTCTTTTATTTCAATAAGTAAATAAATTTGCATATGTGCATTGTACAATAGAAAACATTCTATTAGAGTTACACCCTATTAGAGTTTAGAGGACAGAATACTGTGGGTAACATTAACATGTTTGTTCCATGTTGGCAGCATCATCTTTGCAGAGCTGTAAACATATTAAAAATGTCAGTTTTTTGAATTTGATGCACAAGTAACACAGAACATGATTTAGACCTTAATTATGGATGTTGTGAAAAAACCAACCAGCTTTAGCTAACCAGTTGGACTCTTGCAGAAGAATTTCCCACTTCATCATTTGAAAAAGAGCTTTTGCGTTTCACCCTGCAGATCAAATTGACCTTCCATAAAACGTTTATATCTTGGAGCTGAATTTTCATAAAACCTTTAAGAAGACCAATCCAAGTGTAATTGCTAATGCTATTGCTGTCGTTCCTGTTCAGTTATCATATCTGTGAGTGGTCTTCATCTGATTTTGCCTCCCTCACTGAGGAAGTGTGTAGGTGTTGGAGCTCTAGGGCAAAAACTGAAACTTCTTGAGCATTTCCCAAAAAGGCTTTTGGCCACAGAGAAAAAGCTGTAAAGGTTCTAAATACTGGAAAATATATTGACGTAGTTTGTCATCTTATGTTTGTCTCGTGTGTCTGCTCTCCACTCTAAATGTTCTCTGTGAAATTCAAGAAAATATAAGCATTAAACCTCATCAATGCCTGGTTGCCTTGTTTGAAGGTAATTGACACGTGTTTTACCAATCCTACAGTCTGCGACTCCATATATAACCTTGATTAATGACAGACAAAGACAGAGTGCCATTACATGCCTATTGACTCTAAATCTCCAACATCAGGCAGGCTTCAGCATCCCCAGTTAAAACTCATTTACAGTAATTAGTGCTGATGGAAGGGCAGACAGCGGAGAGGGACAAAGCAGTGAGTGGCTTCAAGGACATGCAGTGACATTTTGATTTTTCTGTGTTTGTATTTAGCTTTTAAAAATGTAATGGCTGTCTGGGAATGATTGGAGTGTGGGGAAGTTTAAACATTTGTCCTAATGCATTTTGTGGTTGGATAGAGGAAAGAGGAGTGGTGTCTGCATGTATTGCTATTTTTTATAACTTATAAAATTCCCTGCAGACCCAGGTCAGCTATGAAAATTTCCAGGACTTGGGCACCATGGGAAGTGTAGTAACCCCTTGGGAATTAAAAACATAATAACCACAATCAATCACAAGTGGTGTGAGCCATCGATGTTGAACACGTGTCCTCAACACATGTTGTAACAGCAGCACATCACATAGCAATGTGCCTTGTTTGGATTGTCTTGGGTTTAAAATGGAGCTAATGCAAAAAAATTTACAACATGCAGGAAAGACAATGAATTGTTTATATGCTTATGAAAATCATGTTCCATTATAAAATGTCTTTTTGTCAGGCTGAAGCTCACTTGGGAAGGTGAGAAAAGCTTCATTAAATTATGGTGTTGAAGAACCTGACACAGCTTATCACTTTTTTTGTGAATTTAGTCATTTGAACACACACACACACACACACACACACACACACACACACCAGCATATTACGCAGCATAGTCCATCAAATATGTTAAGTCATAACATAAATCGTCAGCTTAAGATGATTATAATTAAATCCTATCAAAAACCAATGGCTACTTTCTAACAACCCCCTCCTCCCCCTCTCATCCAGTTTCTCTATGTGAAGTCCCATCCCTGCTCTCACCAGATAATCTGTTAATTTGAGAATTAGACACATTATCCCTTTATTAGCTACAGGGACAGGGCCAGATCTATGGCTTATTAATAAAATACTCGCTTGACATTGATGAATACGTAACATGATCCACACGTCACAGAAATTAATCTCTATTCTGGAGACAGTCTCTGATTCATTAATCCATCTAATTATTGCAAATTTCACAAAATATCTTGGTCCTGATCAATCTCATTCAGTTTTTTTTCCTCTCTCCCCCTTTATCTCACTATCCCTCCGACTCCCTCCCCTCTCTCCCTTTATTCAGACTTATGGATCTCTACATAATAGATGAGTGTCTAAGGAGACAGAGTAAAAGCTCTTATGGTGTGATTAATTTTGGACATTATCAAATTACATTTCTTATCAATTCAAATGCCTCCAAGCTGCACTGCCAATCTGCCTCAAAGGCCAAAATCTTGAGTGTAAATATGAAGAATGATTTACATAGATCCACTGCTGACAACCAAACAATGCATTGGAATGTTTTTGGCTTTTTATACTAGTTGACAAACAAATTAGGAAATGTGCTTTGAGGTCCCTTACAAAAATTCATATTTGTGGTTATTTATTATCACTGTAACTTCAGTGCACATTAATCAACTTAGCAAATAATGTGCTTCAGCTTTAGTGCAAAGATTGACAAATTTTCAACTGCTGCTTTCTAAAATACTACAAGTAAAAGTGAAGAGTCGGCAATAAACAATGTTGTCATTCATTTTGTATTGTAAATCGTTAGCTTACTGCAGTGGGATTAATGAAAACATACAGGAAAACAGGCTACTTGACCCAATGTACTGTGGGGGAAAAAATGTAATTTAAATATTTGCAGGTGAACTAGGGACACTTTGTAGTATTGTTAAATTACTATATGTAAAATATGATCAGAAACAGAAGATTACTATAAGACTTTGCTAAGACACAAAAGTTGCTGACCATATTTTAGTCACTGGGGTTCTTGTTGTACCCTGGGAGCTTATTACATTTATTTTAGTTTTAGTTAAACAAAAGTTAATTTTCAATTTATTTTCTTTTAAATTTGAGATCTGTATCATTGTGGCGAGAATTACAAAACAATTAAATGATGTGTTGATAGTGCAATTATCATTTATAAAATACTCTGAAACTGGCTGTTTTAACAACATCATCAACATTGTAGGAGGAGGTGTGTGCTTTTCTTAAATTGTTATGTTGACTTCTCACACAGAAGTGATTTTTTTTTCTTTCCTACAAAAATCTACAACAGGTTGACATAACACTTCAACTCGACTTAGTGGAAAGCCTGAAAGGTCTTCAGATTTTGACAAAGACTTCAGGGACAAACACATCAAATATTTCCCCTTGGCAACAGAGATGAATGCATCCTAGAGCCATTAAGTGTCAAATCAAACGTAAAAAGAAATCACAGTGTGAGAATGATGATGAGTTTTAGGTTCAAATGGACTGGAAATGCTTTTGACAAAATAACAGTCATATGGATAAAACCAATGCAACTCCGGTAGCCTAAATGTTCTTTCAAGTTTGAGGTTTTTTGAGGTTGCTGTTCTTTGTTTACTCTACATAGGATGCTACAGTACACAGCTAGAAAAAAAAATCAATTATCAAATGCATCTCTCAAAAATGGCAAAAAAAATAGACTTTTTTAGAGGCTACTGTCATCAATGATGTGATTTTGTTGACAAAGTGAAAAAGGTTGAATTCAGGGCTGGCACACATGCAAGTTATCTTGTAACTCACAACATTTGCATCCACACACAAGACTGTGGTTGCTGGTGTTTTGATTTAATAACTGTACACAACAAGACAAGTTCCTTTAGAATATTGCAAACTTTTTACTCGTCACTCATAGACTGATAATATCAAAAAAGTCCTAACAAACTAGACCAGCTGACCAACATGCACTGCAGCAACTTAAACTCTTATAGAGAACATCTTGTTTTTGTCAAGTTTTACATTCTACTCGATAACAGAGTAAATGTTACCTTTTAATCTCAATTTTTTTCATCTAAATAATTTTGGGGTAATAAAATTACATGTAAAATAGGTACAGCTAAAACTAACAAGAACAATTGACAGGGGACTAAGACTAAGAACAATGGTGTGTAAAATTAACACATTGTCATTCAAAGATTGCGTCATAGTGTTGTTACTCTACTACCCCATACAGACCTGATATATCCTGATAATAAGCTATCCGGTCTTGCCTTTGCATTTACACCTGGTATTTTTAATGCGTCTGATCGGATCTCTGTCCTCCAGCAACAGCTGCTCGTGACTGATGAGCTGCTGCCGCAAATCAGCTGTGGGCCGTCAATGTGGCAGGTGTGCATCGCCAGGAATATTACTGCTGTACTTCTTATTTTTTCTTTTTCTCTGTTGAGGAGAGTGTCATTTGCAACAATTTTCTGTCAAAAGCAAACAGAAAAGACGACTGACATTGTAAACAGCACTTTCATTTGCTGTCACAGTAAATGCCACAACAGTTAGCCATCTCTGTGGATGGGAGGGTGGCGTAATGATGACGTAGCAGTCACAGGCCAAAGCGGGATGATAATATTGTGTGTACAGATGTCTGCATGTTGTATAGATTGCGCTTGCGAACACAATGCAAGCTAGACTTCCTCCAGGTGTGGTCTGGCAGATCCAGTCACATTCTGATCATAAGGTGCTTACACCTTGCATTATTATGCGTTTTTCTTCGTCTGGATAACTTTTCCGGATACAAATTGCATTATAATATCAGGTGTACATGGAGTGTAGTAAGCTTACCCCATAGAGCTTTCCTCATTAAAATAATTCTTTAACACTTGTTGAGGTTAGACGGGTTCAGTCTGGCTTCTCTGTCAGTGCAACATTGGACACTTGCTGCTGCTGAGCTCATTTCAGTTTTAGCTCTTTTTCAGTTTGGTGAGAGACTTTGGTGCAGAATTATGGAGCCAAAGGCAGGGATTTCACTGTTTACTAATAGTCAGAACTGTCTCACACACTAACAACATCAATGTGGTACATCGGGACATGAGAAAAAACGAAGGATATTGCAACTTGATGCCTAAACTTGCCAGAAAAATGTAATTCTGGAAAAGAGACTCTTCTTCTTCAGGCGGTGGATCCTGCTGTCAACAAACGTTTTGATCTAGATGAGCCTCTGACTCACGTGTCTAATCTCTTTGCGCACTCTCTCCCTGCACAAATAACTTGAAACATAACTAACCCCATTTCACAAAAAGAAATGCTAAATGCATCCTCTGTTATACTGGTGTTAAAAAGAAATCAAGCTTTAAAAAAGCGTGTTTTTGTGTGTTTGCATCAACGAATGAGTGAGGGCATAAATTTGCAAATGACTGCTTTCATATGCT
Organism: Naso thynnoides; assembly: GCA_029783665.1. Classification (NCBI taxonomy): domain Eukaryota; kingdom Metazoa; phylum Chordata; class Actinopteri; order Acanthuriformes; family Acanthuridae; genus Naso; species Naso thynnoides. Next base: position 3,979,273 of record JAQLOL010000022.1, on the reverse strand, counting down.
TTGCCAACATTATAGTCGTCGTATTTGGAGTAGTGGATGTATTATGCGAGGAAAACATGAGGTGTATGCAGGCAAAATGTTGTGTTCTTTGTGTGGTGTCATGTTGTTTGATGCAGTTGTGTGTTCAGTAATGTGTGCTCAGTAAACCCATTTGCTAATGCTGCTGTTTTAAGCATGTTTTATGCCCATTTTGTGCTGCTGGTGCTGGTGACTGTGTTTGTCAAGCTAATACATCTGTTTTATAAATATGACATAGCAAATTATTTTGCTCAGGTCATCATCTCTCAGAATTTTTATGGCTTAAGACTTGTCACGTGTTTTCTCTTTGAATATTTTTTTTCTAACACATGATGCCATAGAAACATCACTGTCATTCTTATACTACATCTTGCATGTTTTGTAAGGTTTAATAATGTGTGCAACTCTACAATTTTTTCTTGTCAGACAGCCTTTATAAATTCATTGGTCTTATTATAATGCTGCCTACCATGAAACTGTGTAAAGGGGTTTACAGTAAAAACTATTGTAGAGTAGGTCAGTGTAATTTTCCTGTTTATAAAGCTCACAGTCAAATAAGGATGTCACTCTGGCTGTTCATGGCATGTCCAAGCCCCAGCTGGTCTGATTTGCATAAACATTGGATCACAGAGTCACATATACTGAACATCATATGTAGTGCCACAAGCATTTTCGACTGAAAACCAGTTTTCACATAAGGCAAACAACCAGCTTTATATCAAGCTTTTTGTCTCGCCCCTTGGAGGACCAGAGATTCGGGGGTGGGTTGGCGAGACATAGGGATTACACTTTCTGTGAGTCTGTCTGTGTTTTTTACCGATCAAATGGCATTAGACTGGTCAGGTAATAAATGTTAAAGTTTTTAGGGTGGAAAATTTCAACGTTTTTAGCCAATCGTATCACGTTGGCTTGTGCTAATTGTTGTTGAGCAGGTGCAGCCTATTAAACTTTTACCTCGAAAGAATTCGTGAAGCTTTTTAGCTGCAAGCAGCTCTATAGTTTGCTTTCTTTGTTGATTGGTTCACAAAAATGCAATGCTGGCAACACAGCTGTTACAAATCCACTAACTACACAAGAGAGTAGAAGATTCAGCCAGATTAGACCAGAGCAGCCTCGTAAAAAATGGAAAAGTTTTTTTTGTTTGTTTTTTGTTTTGTTTTTAAATCTGTGTTTACATGAACAGCCAAAAGCACTGTAGTATGCATGCCAGGCTGGTAGTTGGTGTTGTAACTTTGTAATAATAAACTATAAGAGCTGCTGAATTTACTTCCTGTTGCTGCTTACCAAATCATTAACACTTTACTTAAAACATCCATTTATCATGCATTATGAACATACTAATAATGTGTTATGCTGCAGCTGTAGTTCTGTATAGTTATAAGCAAGGTTAGGGTTAACCCTAATCATAACTGTAACCACATAAACTAGGTTGTAAGTGTGTTCATAATGTATTATTATGCATTATAGAGACAGGCTTTGTAGAAAGTCTTACTACCATATCTTTGTTGTAACCAGAGACAAACATTAAAGAAATTCAGGTAGAACTTGACTTCTCAAAGACGAGTTGAACTGCCTGTTTCCAGAGCTTCATCTGCTGTGTTGTGACGTAATCGCTATTCAAACAGTTAAACAACCAATGAATGGGCTTTAGGGGTGGGACCTAAGTTGGAGGAATCTGATTGGAGTGTAGCTGGCAAGTGCCGTTACTCCTTGGCAACCGTTACTAGGGCTTTGCTAAATTTTAACACCCAGCTAGCTTTACTTAATTTAATATTCACAGGTTTATGTAACAGGTAAGAGCAGCTGCATCTCCATTAGAAAGCGGACCTGGCCCTTTAGCTGAATGATATCCATTCCTGCTTCTGTTACCGGAGGTCCTGGGTTCATATACCTGTCCAGGTGGGGGTGCTGCGCTAACTTCATTCAGATGTTACATTTCTATTGACAGGTGGATTGGTGTGATATAACTGGTTGAATTAAAAAATTATTCAACCAATAATGGAATGAGTCAACATCACAGACCCAGGAGTTTTGTTTTGAATGAGAGACAGAAGTAGCAGACTTTAATTTAAAAAATACATTAAAAAAATCTTTTTTTTCTTTTGGTCATACGTTTTTAAATTTGACTAAAAAAAGAGCAGGGATATGGTCCAAAAGATCTGAAAGAATTTTTGAGCTCAGCTCGTCTTTAAGTTATGCTACACACACTCAAATTCACCTCCATAGGCTGCTGTCATATTGGACTTTCTCTGGGTGCACTGGGGAGTATTCAACTGGAGTTTGGTAGGCTATTGAGAAATCAATTGAGTTGCACTAGAATTAGCATGCTTTTTGTATTGCCAGTTTACACAGTCGATGTTGCATCAAGTCCTGTTTCCCTGTCGAAATCGGGTGAGTCTAGGGGGGAAACAGATCTCAAGATCTTGAGAATTCAACACATTTCTGGGGGTTCTGGGGGCGAGACATATTTGGCATTAGCACTTGTTTAAAAAGAAAAACTCAAATGCAACCAGTTGCTGGCAGTATCTGAACTTGTGCTTTAACTTGACAGTGAATCTTTATGTTATCCAGTGAGTTTTGGAAGAGCTTTAAGAGCCCAAGCATTATTTTGTGATAATGAATGTCTTAAATAATAGACTGTAAAATAGTATTTCACAGTGCCTTAAGTGTAGGTGTAAAAAAAAAAAAAGTGTTGATTAAATGAGAGCAAAAATGAGTAAAGATACCAAACCTACTGACTTGAGTGTGTGAACATACCAGAAAACAGTCTATCTGGAGGGGAGTGTGTCAGGGATAATACAGTAAATCTGACCATGGTAGACCTCTCAAGCACACTGCTCACTGCAGTGAAAGTAGTAGCCTTGTAGCACATACATGGAGGTCTTATCAATACATCGACCGCTATTCCATTTCACTTATTTATTTTAAAGAAATACACACTTTAGTAGGGTAGAAAATATCCTGGATTTACTGGACAGATGTGTGTGAAGTATGGCCTTGAGAATGTGGAAAATACTATGGAGGGCAGCTCTGCAGAAAAGCAATGCTTACACTGTACACATCCTGTTAACAAACCTGATGAATTTAAGGTTACATTAAATTGCACATGTAAGATGCACTATAATCCAAATGCTAGGCTGTTTGGTGGAATAGTCTGGTGTGTTAGTGACTTGTTGTGTAACAAACATGGCAAAACGTGGATTTGGCCACCTACATTTATGTTTATATTGTGCAGTATTTACTTGTCTGTATGAGCCACTAAAAGCAACAAGACCTGATGGGCTGTGTGTTGCCTCTCAAAGGACAGATGGAGATGTGGATCAGTTGTGTGTGAACAAATTTAGCAAGCCTTTACATACTACTTACACATCAGAGTTCAAGTAAGAGGTTAAAGGAATGCAAAATACATAGCTAATTGGTGACAGTTGGTTTATAGAAGCATGCACATCCTAAATGAAATATCAAATTGTGTAAAAAGCAAAAAATAAAATAGCTGAATTTTATAGACAGTGCTTGAGCAAAGGCTTGATAAAGCTCCATATTTAGGCAGGTCATGACGAAAGGTTTCTGCTGTATAGATACGGACCGATATCTGTAGTTCAACACATTGCTTTTTCAATTATGCATTATCATGTTTCTCTCCTAACACTTGGCTATGCAACAGTGAATTTACTTTTTCATTTTATTCATTTTTTAATTATTATAATTATGTTCTTTTTTTTTTTTTTTAACTACCTGCAGCCGTTATTGAATCTTCTATTACTTTCCTCCCTTTGACAGCCATTTTCTTGTTTGCTGAAGAAGTGTACCTCAGGCAGTCAGCACTGTTGCCACTCACCAGAGCTGCTAATGCCACAGTAACAAGAAATGATAATGTTTTAGGAAATTGAACTGCTTAAGCGATGAATGCTATTTTAAGGCATTGGCATTTATATGGACAAACCACTGACTTTGACTCTCTGAAGACGCCCAGTGCTCCTGTGAAACACTGTTATCAGCCCCACTGGTAGGAATAGTTAAGTCACTGCAATGTATTCTTCACAGTTCTGCTCCATCGTCGTTGCTAGGTAACATGTGGTCTCCTGGCAGCTGAAATGTTGTTCAACATCTGAGCATGGTGATGTTGGGGAGAAAAGTGCTACATATTCGCAACACTTCCTGTTCAAGAGAAAAGGTAACAGCGCCTGCAGCATAAACTGGCCAAATTCTCTCAGTTACTGGATTTGACAGGCACTTTTTTGTTCTATAAAGGGAAGTAGAGTGTGATGCCCAGTCCTGCCTGACCAAAGTATCTCCATCGGTGGCTCGACTCTTATGAGAGCATTATAAATCTAGACTATGGTAATAGAGCGGCCAGCCTCTCAGGCCTGAAAATGACTTATTATGTGTCACTATTTTTTCCCCTCCTCTTCAAGGTATTTTGGCTTGAAGTGTAAATAATTAATTTTCCTATTTAAAGAGCGTCATGTTTGATTTATAACCATAGAGGTACAGCGAGGTGACTGTATAGGGGTGGCATTCACTTCTGAATGACGGAAACACCTTCATTTTGAACTGGGCAAGAATAAGTAAAAGAAACTGTGGAGAAATGTGGAATAAGGGGTTATTTTAAAAGGCTGTATAACTGTAGAGATAAATACAAGAAAAAAGATAACCCTTACGAAGGCTTTCGAAGAAATGTAGCTGATATAGGCATCACAAGAAGCTACTGTTTGTACAGTTTGCAGATATATGTATTGTTTAACGTGCTAAAATTTGGTGAGTGATAATGAAGCAAATTGACATCAAACTGTCTGTTCTTGAGAGGTTTTCCATACAAACTCTTTATGCCATATCAGCCAAGGACAGCCTGTGTTTATGTGCACAGATCAGCAAATAATTTAACAATTTAGGAGCACATTTAAAATAAAACTTTTACTTTAGTCTCAAATCGATCCACAAAGATACGTTTATGAATACAAGTACACACAATCCATCACCTCTGCCTCTCTTGAGATAGTTGTCATACTGTTATTTTAATGCATATATTGACTTTTGACAGCCCAGACATAAAGTATTAGCCATATCATGATACATGCTAAAGAACTCTACAACAATCATGTGAGCCACAGTTTAATCATGACCACCACTAAGCCAGAAAAGGCAGGAAATGGATTCCTTGCCCTCTGCCTGCAAATTAATGAGTTAAGTTCGTCCTTGGTAGAAAATCATTCTAACTTAAATGCAATCTGCTTTCAGTCACGGAATATGAGTGGCACTTCAAGTTTACTGTGGGTGTACACATGTCAACTGTGTGTCTTTGTGAAACACCTTTGTCTTTTTCAGTTACTGTATCATCAAAATTATCACAGGCTCCACTCTTTATACGGAAAAAAATGTTTTAATTTTTACAAATTGCCCAATCACGGTAGAGGATAGATTGTGTAAGGATGGCTGACTCACTGTTTATGGAGACAGGAAAAAGAGAGGAAAAAAAAACAGGCAGCACAGTGTCAGAAAACTGAAAATTTCTTTTTTTAACCATATTTCCCAGGAGTTGAATAGTTTGTCCTGCATTTCTGGCTATCAGCAGTAGTGACTGCGTTCCAAAATGTGGTTATGGTAACTAAATTAGCTCTGATTGTTGCTTTTGGAGTCATGGAGCCAATATGATTTCTTTTTTTCTTTTTTTTGCTTAACTATCATGTTGATTCTCAAATAAGAAACTTAACACAGACAGCTTTCGAGTGTCCTCACTGAGGTTTTGCCAAGTCAGTCTGGTGGTCATGCCAATTTCAGGGGATGTTTTTGGATAGCTGAGGCCCCTCCCCACCCTAGTCTTATCCGGTTCCTACTTTATTTCTTCATTTAATACATTTCTGTGCACTTTTACTTTTGCTCTTAACTCAATCCCTCTTGTTTCTTGTATCTGTCTTATACCTAATACTGTGTTTTCAGTTCTTTTTCTCTTTTAATTTTAGCCTTCTTTGTCTCTTTCTTCTGTATGAACAGTTGCCAAACATGATGCCTCCTCTGCTCTGTCCAGAGAGAGAAGTGATTCACTGAAGGTCAGTCCTTATCTCTGTCTCTTTCTCTCTCTGTCTGCTGTCTTTTCTCACATCCAGTGTGACTGCATACATGTACACACACACACACACACACACACACACACCGAGTTTCAGATGGGAGCTTTGAAGCCATAGCAGGCTTGCATTCTTTCATCCCAGCATTGACTCATGATCCATTTTCATAATTTGGTAATTTCATGAATATGCAATATCAATCCAATGTTAAGTACACACACTGACACATATGGTTTCTTCGAAGCAGGGGGGATGCTAACTAAAACCATTTAAAGGATAATGGCAGATGTTTTTATACTGGGACATATTTATATTTTTCATTATTCTGATGATTGATTGAGTTAAACATTTATTCCTTTAGGTTCCTTTTCCACAGAGCTTTTAAGGGCTTTCAGCTGCCAGAGAGCAATACAATACAATACAATACAATAGAAATGACTGGATGCAAACTCTTAATATTTAAAACCCCCCAAAATAAAAAAACGCTACCATGATTGGGTTGAAAAAACATGTTTTATTGCATTAATGTTCTAAGCTGTTGAAGTTGCTTTTGTCTTTGAATTTTTGTGAACTAAACTAGAACAACAATAACTTCTAAAGTAAAGTGATAAAACTTTATACACTCAGTATTATTATTATTAACAAAAAAAATATTAGGAAATGCCTGTTATCTTGTTATGGAGATTACCGTTTTAATGCTTCGGTGGTCAGCTTCTCATCACTGATATAATCAGTGTCAACGACAAAGACGTCCTTTAATCAATGAAATGGCTGATGAGAAAAATATGATGAGATTAAAAGAAAAATACTGGCAAGTAAGAAACAAGGACAGCAAATAAAAAGGAGATTAGATGATTCATCTCATGCAAAGCATTAAATGCTGACTCTTCTTGAAGTGCAAAAAGTTAAAAGGAAAAAAGGGTCAAAAAGGGCAGCAACAAATAAAAAGTAAAAGGACAAAGTATTTTCCTTCGCTGTGAGGACTGCCTCATGACAATAGCAAACAGTGATGCTTTATGATAAAAAGAAAAGAGCGGATGCGAGGATGACTCAAGTGCTGAGGAATAAAGGTGAGAAAGTGAACCAGCCTTTAAGTGCCCTGACTCCTCGAACTATTCTTTTATGTGGAAGAAAAGAAGGAAAGAGAGAGTGGTTCTGAAAAAGTGTTAAAGCAAACAAAGAGGGAGACGGTGTGGAAGACAGTAGGTTGAAGAGACTAGAAGCTGGCAGAGTAAGGCTGCCATCACCCTGGATGGCTAAAAACAGGCTCTGCAAAGCTTCCTTCCTTCACAACAATGATCCCAATCAACCAACAAAATTTTTAGAGTCTGAGGCGTGATGAGACCTGTCAGAGATGTGAATGAACAAATTTTTAGTTGATTGAATCTGTGTGCTTCCCACTACATCGTACCGGCCTTAAGGCATAATTTGCAGGAATCGTCTGGTACTGTGTGTAAAACACAGCATTCAAACTTCTCCACGCCTTCATGGTTCAACTACATTGACAGAGCACCAGTGGTCAAGGAACGTAAAGAGTGAAGGAAGAGAGGGGATGGGGTTACTGACTGGGAAAAAAAAGGTCAGTTGTGAGTAATTTCCACCTAAAGATGCAAATGGACAACACTATCTCCAAAATAAGCAGTGCAGTAGCACAGAGGACACCACACATAAAATGGACATGTGATGAACATTTCCATTGGGCTGTTTTTTTTTCTCTTAATAATTTTTAAAGATGAAGTATAATGAAATTCTGAACCTGGGGGTGGCTAGCAATTTAACATTTAAATATATTTTGTGCTGTCTTGTCTTGTCTTGCAATGTTGGCGAAAACTAACTGAAATTTGTTAACCTGTCCATAAACCTGTCGCACAGACAAAAAAGCAGCTGTTAAACCAAGGGAAAATGAAAGGGTGCAGTTTGAAATTCACCAGTAACCAGTAAATGTTTTGGTGATGTGTGGTTGCCCACCACCATGTGACTCTTTCTTTGTCCCCTCCTCCTCTTCTCAAGTCCCTCCTTTCTTTCCACCCCTCGTTATCAGTCCGTGTGCAGGCATGGGGACCGCCCGCGGAGAGGTGCCCATGAGGCTCAGGCTGCGTGCCTGCCTCTTTCCTTTCTCTCTGTTCTTTCTGCTCGAGGATGAGCAGCATTAGGGGGTACGATTCAGTGCGATAAATTGCTGTCTCATTCCAAAACGACAGAGCACCGTGCACACACTCGCACTCTTGATCTTGAGAAAACACATGAGAATGTGTTCTCTCTAGAATTTGACATGCACACACAAGTAATCACGTTGACATTTTAAATACCGGACACACATAAGTATGGATGTGCATAAACACCAACAAAGAGACCATTTGTTATTTGTTGTGTGAGTGTTTGTGTATGTGTGTGTGTTATTGACTGGAAAAAAATGGGCGACATGACATCTCCTTGAAAGTGAAGCCAAAACATCTCAAACGCCCCCTGGTGTCTGTCTTTGTTACAGGTCATAAATTATTTTTCTGACAAGTTTGGTTTAACAAGTTATTTGATGCTAAAAAAAGAGGGTATGATGACATGATTGACAGCTAATCATCAGCTCATCCTGGGACTGACCCAGGCTGCCATATGGGTGACAACACAATCGTTTTTCCAACTGCCAGTAACTAAAAACTACTGCCCAAACTCCAACTGACATCACCAGTTTTTGCAGTGCCCATATCAAAGACACTCTGACTTCTTTTAGAGCAGTGGGTGGAAGTGTCCGTCTTTTTTACAGTCACTGATGTGTGAGTGTATGTGCGTGCATGTACGTGTGTGTGTGTGTGCCTAGCTGTTGTTTGTGCTTCCATAAGCAATTAAAGTGGACCTATAAATTGTGTATGCACCAGGGAGAGCGACTCTGTTTATTGACTCGCTATTAATTACAAACTGTTAATGAGAATGACACTGGAACCTGATAAAATATGGATGTGTATATCTGTGTGTGCACATCTGTGCTTGTCTGTGTACATGTCTGTGTGTGAACTGTCACTGTGTCTAATGAAGATGTTAACAAGGATGGCAATTATTGTTGGCAGAGGACAGAAAGCTAACCAGTATGCCTGTGTTTCAAAGCAGTCTGTTGGTGATGTTAAGGGGTCACTGTTACTGTGTTTAAAGAGGTTTATTTGTGTGTGTGTGTGTGTGTGTGTGTGAGTGTGTTTGTGTTTGTGTGAGACACTGTCACGCTCACACATTTAAATGTACTTCACTTGAACTTTTTCAACCTAAATTATGTTTATTATAGGTTTATCGGCATCAGAATGATTTAATTTAACACAAATATATAGCAATCAATCCTCCGTTGGATGACGCACCTAGAAATGCCATGATTGCACATGAAGACCAATTTTACACACCTACACACGGATGCCCACTGTACTTTATTCTTTGTTAATTGCACTCAAGACTGCTTGCAGAGTTTAAAGAATCCAACAGACTAAAGGGCATTTTGCCATTAGGAACAGGGACAAAGAAAGGCAGACACACAAACACACACACACAGAGGAAAAAAGGTATTTTATAGTGACTTTATCTATCTGAAAACAGATTATTGCTTTGAAGCGCTTGAGGTTTACCACCAACTGTTGCCGGAAAGCTGTATTCAATAACCTGTGTGTATGTGTGTGTGCTGTGTATGCATTCGATTGTGTGATTGTGTGTGATTATATATGCTGTCATTGTGTATGAGGTATAAGATTTATGTGTTTAGTGCATTCACTGTCTGTTTATAAATGTGTGTCTAGTATCTTATATGTGTGCAATCTTAATATTGCAATTTAAAATCACTAATTTTTATGTGATATGTGGTTATTTGTAAGGCTACAAATATCCAGTGTCTTTTCATCATACTAGTGCAAAAAAAAATATATTGGTTTAGTTCAGCAGTTTTAGCATCGTCACAGTCACTCCTCTGTGAGTGGCAGACAAGCTACAGTCAGCATTTTCTATTGCACAGTCTTAGGGAACAACAAACAAACAAAAAACAAATGAAAAGCTGCAGTGCAACTGTCAGCACAGATTAAGAGAGAATAAAGGGATCTTTTTTAACAGTCTACTTGAGACTGAAGAGAAGATAAACAGCATGAAGTGATAATTTTGAGAGGTCTAAGTAATGTTAAATTGCTTGCTCACACTTCTGTGAATGAAACATGTAACAAAATAAATGGTGTAAGCGTCCTTTTCTCTAGGGATGTCACATGAACCGATACTTTGATACCAAGTCGATGCCAACAGTGTAAAAATACGACAGTACCCATTTTTCCATGGTACCGTAGGTACCGGACATACAATTTTGCTATTAGTGGGCTGTAACAAATTCTTAGGGAACTAACGGGTCAGTAATTTACAAGTGTTCAAGTCTGTCCCGAAGAAGAGCCTCTACCAGCTGGTAAACAAACACACGTGCTCCACCACGGTTGATTGTAAAAAAAAAAAAACAAAACACAGCAAGAGTTGAGTGTGGAACTATTTTCCATTCAAGGCGGATACAAACAGTGCCTGCCACTGGAGTTTCCAGATGAAAGGAGGAAACACTAACAACTTAGCGAAGCAAGTCAAAGACAGACATCCTGATTTATACAAAGGTGAGTGAGTTTCAATTTAACGTGGCATACGAAGTGGTACCCTGAAATACACATTACGTTATTTCAGTCTGAAACAGCTGACATTGTTGGATAACGTTAGTCCTCAACATATGATTTATACGCTGCTTATAGTGGCCAACGCTGTTACGTTTACATAATGTAGCTGTAGCCTGTAGGCTAGTAATGTTACGTTTTTTAACTACCATTTAATCTGTCAGTCATCTATCATCAAAATATAACTCCACTGTTTTAAATAATGTTAATTATCTCCGTTAGTCCGGAAATAATTAACGTGTGTGTGTGTGTGTGTAGGCTTTCTGTGTATTGTCAACAACAATGTCACATATGACGTTTGTAGTGGCTAAATGCTGTGTTTAGGCTAACGTAATGTAAGTGTAGCTCACCTCTTAGGCTTCCATCCATACCATTCAAGCTGTCAGTCATCTGTCATCAAAGTACAACTTCAGCTTTGTAAACAAACATTACAGAAAAAACATTTTTTAACCATATCAGTAAATCAACTGCTTGCACTCAAGAGGTGTGTGTGTGTGTCTGTGTGTCTGTGTGCTGTTTTCTTACAGTCATTGAGCTACCTGAAATGAAATCTTGTAATATTTCTTTTACAGTATCAGCCAGAAGAGGATGTTGCCCAGAGAGGCAGGAGGAGAGTCAGCGAACACACACAACCAGGAGGCACACTGGGCCTGTTGTTTATTTTAAATACTTGAAGCCTTAAATTCTTGAATTTGATTATTCAACAGCTCAAAATAAATAACTGATTGTAAATTGAAATACATGGGTTTTTCCTTTTTTTTCACAGTATAGAAACTGGTATCGAGAATCATAGAAATTTATTCTGCATTTTTCTTTTTTTTTATGGTGAGCTATATGGATATTAACATACATAAGCATAAAAATGCCATAAATGCGCTATTATAACAACTTAAGTCCACTTTTCTCAGATTAGCTAAATGCGATTGACTAGTGAGAGGGTCCATATTCATACACATGTAAACACAGTTATGTTGCCCATAAATTTTTCTTTTTTTTCTTTCTTTGTTTATTTCTAAGTGAACTCACTGTGTCTCTTTCATTTTATCTTTTTCTCTCTTACACACATGCACGCACACGCACGCCCACACTTTGTTGTTACTCCAGGGTGGTCCATATCTTGGCACAGCGTTATAATATATTTGCATCTTCTGTCATTGAGTGAGGACACAGTGCATAATCCCACTGAAAGCCAATGGCTGACAGTTTGGCACCCTCAGCTCAAATAAATGCCCCCTATTGATTTTTTATTTATCAGCTACAGTAGGTCTTTCTGTACTGCTGGTCTTCCATATCCTAGCTAGTGGAATTTAGTAATAGTACAACAGTTAATACAACAGAAAGAAAAACAAAAAATGTTACACTCTCACACTTAAGCAAGAACTTTCCTTTTTTTGATAAATATCAGATATATTATTACTATAACATTCATATTACTTTGTAGGCAAGTAAAATACATTAGTTCTTCTCGATGACATGTCAAACATGATATTGGAAGTAGTCACCATTCTGAAAGGAAAGAGATTGCAGCTAAAAATTACTTTGGAGACTCAGAATTCTGGGCTGTAGCTAACAGAGTAATTATCTCGACTGTTGTTCTTTGATCAATTATTTTGGGAAAGCTGGTATGTTTTAACCATTTTGTTTACTTGGTACAAATGCAAATAAAAGAGAAAAAAGAAAAAAAAGGTACCCCCTGCAGGTTGAGTTCCAAAAAACACAATTTGTATGTTTTTAAGATTACAGTTTTGAGAGTAATGGACCAGGCAAAGTCTTTCCTATCTCAGCACAAACTTAAAAAATCAGTAATGGAAAAAAATGGGTGTTTTCCCTCAGGGTTTAAACATTATTTGATGTCTATTTGTGAATGCATTGGGACTGTTGAAAAGAGGCTGATGGTACACCAAGCTTCTCTGGGTGTTGAAACAGAGAACTAAAGCTGTTGTCAGAGTTATATCAGTGAATCAGCCAGGCCAAAAACAAACAAAAAAAAAACAAACAAATGCAGCCCATAGAATCTTTCCTGTTTCTCTCCTTACATTGATCCAATTTTCATTTCTTTGCATTGTTTTTATCTTTTTCTAACTTGTCATGCCTTAAAAAGCTACTTGCTCTACACACCTACATGAAGAAACGTTTTTGACGTGTGACATACTTCCTTAACATAAATTAGAGGTTTAATTATAACACAGTTAGGATTTGGTGTGCATTTAAAATGCTCTTGGTATTCTCACCAGTTGCTCAAAGTACTTTTACTCAATGAGTCATTGAGAGAAGAGAAACCACTTATCGTGTGAATACTTATGACTGTATTTTGAAAAGATGCCGTTTATTTGTCTCACTGGGTTTTGATCTTGACTTAAAGAGGAAACACCCTCAGTGATTTAACCTCTTATTTGCTGCAGTGATGGAGATGTGTTCCCAAGGTTTGTGAGTGCATTTCATTCCAGCCAATGACAAAAGTAGCTGACCTTCTTAAAACTTGGCAATACATGAGGGCTTGAGAGACGAGTTATGCGTCGAAAATCTCTAAATGAAATGAAATGCTGTGATATATGAAATTATTCCTTTCATTACAGGAAACCTTACATAACCTTTTTTAAATGAGCATTCATGTGTGTCTGGCTGTGTGATTTTGTGAGTCTGTGTGCATCAAATGTAACAGTTATCAGCCAGGCCCTCATTTTTCCGTCACCATGGTGATCCAGTTGATGAAGGAGGTATTTTTCTAATCTGAAGACTTGAATGGGAGCACAGCCTATGGTTGCCAGAGATCTCTTGTACCTCTCGTTTTTCTTTCTTGCTGCTTCATGTCTTTCTTTCAGTTCCCTCTCGTTTTCACCTCATCCCTACCTCTGTTAATTAAGAGAGGTGAAAGGGACCTTAGATTAGTCTCTTGAAGCACGCAGCGATGAGTCTTGGGAGTTTCATAAACTATGAAAAAGTTCTGGCCTGCCTTTGGAGAGAGGGGTGATACCTTATGAAAGCCTTATGTGACATTGTAGAAAAACAGTGATGGTAGAGGAGAAATACATCTTTTCTACTTTGATTCACTGTGTTGGTGGTAAAAAAAAAAGGCTATTGTGCTTAGCAAGCATTAGCTATATATTTAATTGCCTAAAATGACCTTTGTTCAAGTTAACTGTACAGAGAAAGAAGCCTTGCAGTCATGCAAATTATGTTGGCTCTCACAGACAAATGATACATAAATTATTTCAATGCCACAAAACCTATTTTGGAGTAACTCATGGTGGGCAATTGAGAGTCAAGTTGCCAGGGGTTGCTCATTAAAGAAGAAGTTAACACAGCTAAAAGTTTCATTTTAGAGGTGCAGAGAGAGGAAGGTGAAGAACCCGTTTTCTAGTTAAAGGGATAATCCGGCGTAAAATGATCCCAGGGTCTTTTTCTGAACGGACACCTCATCAAAGAAGACATCCAGAGAGTTTTTTTCACTCATCAACGTGAAACGGGATTGGCCGGAGCAAA